>PVKM010010369.1:0-35045 GCA_004027735.1 Carollia perspicillata
CTTATGACACATGGACATGAACTAAAGGGGGGAATGTGGGTGGGAGGGGGTGTGCAGGATGGAGGGGAATGAAGGGGGAAATGGGACAGCTGTAATGGCATAATCAATAAAATATATTAATTTAAAAAAATGAAAATTTTTAAAAAAGATTATCTTTTGAGTACTTCTGGCCAAGATGGAGGGATAGATAGGTACACCTAGCCTCTTCTCACAACCAAAAGAAGAATAACCAACAAATTTAAAAAACAAAAATAACCGAAACTTCCAGAAAATCAAACTGTATGGAAGGCAGACAACCAAGGAGTTAATGAAGAAACACACATCCAGACTGGTAGAAGGGGCAGACACAGGCAGCCAGGATGAAGAGGTCTCAAGGCAAGGTGGCAGCTGGCAAAGCAGGCTGTCCAACATTGGCGTGCACATAAACCAGGAGGAACAACTCGGAAGCAAGACAGACCACCCAACCCAGGGTTCCAGTGCAGGGAACTAAAGCCTCAAAACCTCTGACTGAAAAAAGCTGTGGCAGTTGAGGCAACAGAAGAAACTCCCAGCCTCACAGGAGAGTTTCTTGGAGAGACCCATAGGGTTCTAGATTGTACACAAAACCAACCACCTGAGAACCAGAACCAGAAGGGCCCAATTTGCTTGTGGGTAGTGGGGGAAGTGACTGAAAGCTGGCAGAGAGCTAAGCAAGCAGCATTGTTCCCTCTCAGACCCCTCCCCCACATACAGCACCACAACACAGCGACGTGGGTAGCCCATCCCTGGTGAATACCTGAGCTCCACCCCTTATTATGTAACAGGCATGCCAACACAAAGAAATATGGCCCAAATGAAAGAATAGATCAAAGCTCCAAAAAAAAAAAATAGAATTAAGCAATGAAGAGATAGTCCATCTGTCAGATACAGAGTTCAAAACACTGGTAATCAGGATGCTCACAAAACATGGTTGAATATTATCACAAAATAGAGGAAGAAGTGAAGGCTATGAAAAGTGAAAAAAAGGAAAATGTACAAGGAACCAACAGTGACGGGAAGGAAACCAAGACTCAGATCAACAGTGTGGAGCAGAAGGAATAAATAAACATTCAACCAGAACAGAATGAAGAAACAAGAATTTAAAAAATGAAGAGAGACTTCGGAACCTCAGAGACAACTTTAAACGCTTCAACATCAGAATCATAAGGGTACCAGGAGGAGAAGAGAAAGACCAAGAAGTTGAAAACTTATTTGAAATCATAATGAAGGAAAACTTCCCCAGTGTGGTGAAGGAAATAGACTTTCAGCAACTTCAGAGAATCCCAAAGAAGTTGGACCCAAGGAAGCACACACCAAGACACATTATACTTACATTACCCAAGATTAAAGATAAGGAGTTCCCATAAGACTAGCAGCTGATTTCTCAAAAGAAACCTTGGCAGGCAAAAGGAGCTGGAAAGAAGTATTCGAAGTCATGAAAGGCAAGCACCCACATCCAAGATGATTCTATCCAGCAAAGCTATCATTTAGAATGGGAGGGCAGATAAAGTGCCTCCCAGATAAGGTCAAATTAAAGAAGTTCATCACCAAGCCCTTATTGTATGAAATGTTAAAGGGACTCCCTGGATGGTGTAGCTCAGCAGATTGAGCAGAGGCTGCAAACCAAAGGGTTGCAGGTTTGATTCCCTTTTAGGGCACATGCCTGGATTGCAGGCCAGGCCCCCAGTAGTGGGTGTACAAGAGGCAACCACACATTGATGTTTCTCTGTCTCCTCTTCCACCTCCTCTTCTGCCTCTCTAAAAATAAATATTTTTTTAATAAAGGGACTTTTCTAAGAAAAAGATCAAAACTAGGAACAGTAAAATGACAACTGTCAATGACTGAACCTAAAAAAAACAAAAAATAAAAATAAAAATGAACTAAACAAACAACTAGAACAGGAACAGATCCACAGAAATAGAGATCCCATGGAAGATTATCAGCAGGGAAGGGGGAGAATGGAGGAAAAAGTTCAGGGGATAACAAGCATAAATGGTAGTTACAAAATAGATAGGGGGATGTTAGGAATAGTATGGGAAGTGAAGATGCCAAAAAACTTATGTGTACAACCCATGGACATGAACTCAGTAGGGAAGGATGCTGGTGGAAAGCGAGGTGCAGGGTGTAGGGGAATAAAAGGGACAAAATGAGACAACTGTAATTGCATAATCAATAAAATATTATTTGAAGCTCCAAAGCACATTTTTATTTTTTGAATATATTTTATTGATTATGCCACTACAATTGTCCCATTTCCCCCCCTTTATTCCCATCCACCCTGCACAACCCTCCCCCCCACACCCCCCTGCTTTAGTTCATGTCCATATGTCATAAGTTCTTTAGCTTCTACATTTCTCACACTACTCTTGTCTTCCCACTGTCTATTTTCTCTCCACCGTCTATGCTACTTATTCTCTGTACCTTCTCCCCAACTTTTCTCCTCCCACTCCCCTGTTGCTAACCCTCCACGTGATCTCCATTTCTGTGGCTCCGCTCCTGATCTAGCTGCCCACTTAGTTTGCTTTGTTTTAGGTGTGGTTGTTAATAACTGTGAGTTTGCTGTCCTTTCACTGTTCATATTTTTAATCTTCTTTTTGCCCACTTACAAAAATGACCACAAATACAATTAGATCCATCCCTTGTCACATTATACAAAATGTCTTCGTTCACATTTTACAGCATTGTTGTTCTCCACTTTTATATATTCTGTAACTCCTCTCCTATTTGTTCTTTACACCATCTTCTTTTTTTCAATTCATTAGTAAATTTACTTGAATTCAATTTAATTCTTTCTTGCCACTTCATTTTTGCCATTCAAATATTTATTGAATAGTTTCAGTAAAAACTAAGGAGGAAGCAGAAATGCAGTGAGCTTTGCCTTCCCATTGCTTATTGTCCCAATGGGAAATTAAAAAAAACACAGTTAGTGAATACACATGGCCTACCAGGCACTGTCTGAGGCTGTCTACTGTGTGATGTAGTGTGCTTCTACAGGAGCTAGGACACCAGTGAAATGTCATGGAAGAAGTAGTACTTGTGCTATAGAATCAAGTGAGCAGAACAGCCTGGTAGAGAACACTCTGTTGTGTGAAACCTGCCATGCTGAGTCACTGCAGGGTCATGTGTTTCTCCCCTGCTGACCCACACTTTCCCTGAGGACAGATGTACAGTCTGATTCAAACTTCTCTTCTTTACTCTATATCAGCTGTGCTTACTTGTCTAATGAATTCCTAGCTGAGGTTCCATCTTGGACAAGACTAAGTCTAGGCTCAGGGCTGTATTTAGAGGAGAGTATAGACCAATTAAAGAAGAATCTCAGAAAAAGATGATCATGTTATTTTTCTAATATTCTATCAATTTTATCATCTACTACCCCATTTTTCTTCTTTCCCTCCCATTAATAAGTGGCTTCCAAACTTTTTTTAAGCACAAAAACTTTTTCTTCATATCACACCTTCAGAAGTATAATGTCAGTCAGTAAAAATGGAGGGTGGAGACTAGAGCCCTGCCCACCACCACCCCCGACTTTTCAGGGATTCCCTAAGGCCTTATAGAGCAATGTAAAATTCCTTTTCCATTCTAAGATGAAGTGTTCCACCAAGAAATTAGAGTACTTGGCTAACAGTTCTCACCAATGAGTCTGCCTATGTCCCTGCTCCTTGCACATGCCTCTTTGCCCACCCTCTGTACCAAAGCCCTCACACTGGATGAAGAAGAGACCAGAACCTCTCTTGAAGGAAGAAGCAGTGATGTTTCCAGCTGCAAACTGAGCACTTTTTGCCCTCCTTATATAGGAAATTATATTATGGAATTTTAAATTTGTTAACTTATTAGTGCCATCACATTAGAGCTTTTTTTTACATTTTAAGAAATGTTTCCAGTCATTAAATTACCAGTTGTATGGTATACTTGTTCATACATAATTTCATTTAATTTCCACTTCCATGGAGATTTTATATTATGAGATACCATTTACCATTCCAGAATATCCCCTCTGGTCACCTATACAGACACTTTTTATTAGATTACATGGTCTGACAGAAATTTCCTATTTCCCATTGCTGTTTCTGAGGTTTAACTTAAACTTAGGTCCAAATTATCACAAAGAACAGTTTACTGTTTAAAGAATCCCTGTTTTGTTGAGTTTCCTGTAACCAGTCAATGTATTGTTACAAATCAGATATTCTTAAGAAATAGAATAGTAATAAATTATTTACTTTAGCAATATAAAGTCAACTGCTTTATGCAAAAATGAAAACTCCTTAATTTTAAGAATGGTGACACGATGACTTGCATTTTAATTTTCTTAATAAGTTCATTGTTCAATCAGCAATGCATTTTTTTTTCTGTTAAGAACTCTAGTTGTAAAAACAGCAAACTGATTTTTTTCTCTTAGACTTTTCCATTAGCTTTGTACATTTAAATAATAACGGTTAAATAATAAATAATAAACATTAAGTGCAAGCTGGAATTGAAGTCTTTTGAAAGTTCCTAATTGTTAAAATTGGCCATTTGCAGTAACCCAAAAACCTCTTTCAGCCTTAGAAATAGGTTATCCAATCTGCGGTTTTATCAGAACTAGAACTAACCCATGGTTCTTACTATTAAAAAAAATATCATGAGCATTTTCTCATCTCATTAAATATCCTTTTCCAACATCATGGCTAATACCGCTGTGGTATTCCATCATAATAGTTGACCATATTTTATTTAACCAGTCCCTTATTTTTGAACATTTAGGTTTCCGTTTTTTAACCATTATAAATAACAATACTGTTGTAAACATCCTCTCAGAATATTTCTGGAAGTATATTTCCTAGATGAAAGAATGCACATTTTTATAGCTCTTAATACATGTTGCCAGGTTCCTTAAAGAAAACTATAACACCTACTTTTCATTGAGCTAATTGTATGCTACACTTTAGATATTATAAATTAATAGTCTTCACAAAGATCCTAGAAGGTATCTGTGATTGTTATATAAGTGGATAAGGAAACAGAAACAGAAAGATTTTGTATTTGAACTTCGACTGTTGAGTTAATAAATTATTTGAAACACAAGTCTAACTCTTTAGTCTGTGTATCTCATAAACTTGCTAGTATTCCAACTAGCAGTATATGAGAATGTCTATCTTTTACAAATGATGAAACTAAGAGATCTGGTCAAGATGGTGGACTAGGTAAAGGTTATACATGCCTCCTCCTGTAACACATCAAAATTACAACCTAAGTACAGAACTGCCATCATTGAGAACCACCTGAAATCTAGCTGAACAGAAGTCCTAATAACTAAGGATATACAGAAGAAGCCACATCAAGACTGGTAGGAAAGGTAGAGATATAAAACCAGCGGGTCTCATACTCAAGTGTGGCAGATAAAAATCAGGAGGGATATCATAGCTGCATAGATCCCCCCTGAGAAACAAGCAGTCTGAGCCTCACACAGGGCTCCCCAAACCTAGGACTCCAGTGCCAGGAAAAGAAGTCCCCATAACGTGTAGCTGTCTGTGAAAACAAGTGAAGATTATGGCTGAGTAAGATGGAGAGCTGTTGGTGTCCCAGGATTTCACTTAAATGGCCCACACATGGATTGGCTGACAGACTCACTCATTCTGAGCCTTAGCTCTGCAGAAGTAGCTTGAAAGTTCCCAGGGACATACTGGGGAGGAACTGATTGTTGGGCTTGAGGGCAGTGTCTGAGGGGGGCAACTTCTCCCAGGCAGAGGTGCTGGCTGAAGCCATTGTTCCTTTGCTGAGCCTTCCCCCTGCAGGCACAGGCAGTTGCCATATCTGAGTCTCCATCAACCTAGCTAACACTGTTTGACCCATCCAGGTGATTTCCCAAGACCCAGTTCCACCCAACTTGCATACCCACCCAAGATGTTTCCAGTGGCTTTCCCTTACAAACAACCTGCCTTGGTTCATGCTAGGGACTTTCCTAATATTTCTCAAAGGTTCGCAAACACCGATAAAGGGACTGGCTTTTCTCTAAGCAGCCCCAAGCCCAGTACTAACTTGCAGCAGCCAGCCTCAGTTTGCAGCTTAAGCTATCCCAGGCACCCCCAAGCAGCCATCTGCAGATCACATTGTAGCTCATACCAGATGCCACAGGCAAGACACAAACAGTGGCTGATTTAACCTACACCACTCAAGAGGTCCCAGAACTAGTGCACCCAGTGGCCAGCTTCCAGACCATCCCAAAGCACCACCCAACCACCTCAACAGACAACAGAGCCAAATGCCAGACTCAGCAGGCATTAGAATCCCACTAGAGCAAATTCTGCTCTGTAAGGTCAGCACCTGCACAAAAGCTCTCCCACTGTAGTTACAGCCAGTCCTCACAACCAATCAGCCTGAGGATCAGTTCCTTCTATTGAAATACATCAAGGTTCACCTGCACTAAAAGGGCACACACACCCTACACAAGGAACAAACTGGAGACCAAGCTCAGATGGCTAGGGAGACTGCACCACTGGATCACTTTACCAAGACCAGCAGATATAACAACTTTACCCAATACATAGAAACAAACACAGGGAGGCTGCCAAAATGAGGAGACAAAGAAACATGTCCCAAATGAAAGAAGAGAATAAAACTCCAAAAAAAGAACTAAGTAAAATGGAGACAGGCAATCTACAAGGTGCAAAGTTCAAATCACTGATTATAAGGATGCTGAAGAACTTGGATAAAAAGTAAATGAGCTTAGTGAGAACTTCAACAAGGAGATAGGAAAGGAACAATGGAGATAGAAAACAAAATAGAATCAGTCAGAAATGAAGAATACAATAATTGAATATATTAAAGGGAGTCAATGGTAGATTATATGGAACAGAGGATCAAATCAGCAATTTGGAAGATAAGGTAGCAGAAAACACCCAGTCAGAACAGCAAAAAGAAAAAGGAATGTGGAAAAAAATGAGGATGGTGTAAGGAGTACATCAAAGAGTACATTAAGCTTAGTAACATATGTACCATACAGGTACCACAAGTGGAAACAAGAAAGCAAGGAATTGAAAACCTATTTGAAGAAATAATGATGGAAAACTTCCCTAACCTGGTGAAGGAAATAGACATACAAGTCTAAGAAGCAGAGAGAGCCTTTTGCAAGATGAATCCAAAGAGGTTCACACCAAGACACTCCATAATTAAAATGACAAATGATGAAGACAAAAAGTCTTAAAAGGAACCAGAGAAAAGCAGTAAGTTACCTATAAGGGAGCTCCCATAAGACTGTCAGCTGGTTTCTTAACAGGCCAGAAGGGTTTGACATTAAATATTTAAAGTGATCAAAAGCAGGGACCTACAACCAAGATTACTCTACTCAGCAAAGCTACCATTTAGAATGAAGAAAGAGAGAGTTTCCCAGCCAAGAAAAAGCTAAAGGTGTTCATCAGCACCAGACTAGTATTACAAGAAATAATAAATGAACTTCTTGGCAGTGGGAGGAGCCAGAGGAGGAGAAAGTGGAATCAAAAGTATGAATAATAAAATAACAGTAATTACATGTCTATCAACAATTACTTAAATGTAAATGGATTAAATGCTTCAATTAAAAGATAAAGTGGCCGAATGGATAACAAAACAAGACTGGTAACATATGCTGTCTACAGGAGACTCACTTCAGATTAAATAACATGTATAGATTAAAAGTAAAGGGAGGGGAAGATATTTCGTGGAAATGAAAAAAAAAAAAAAAGCTGGGGTAGCAATACTCATTCCAGACAAAATACACTTTAAAACAACTACTATAATAACAGTCAAAGGTGGACCCAACAATTCCATTTCTGGGTGTTTTTCTGAAGAAATTCAAAATACTAATTTGAAAAGACATGTGCACCCACATGTTCATGCAGCATTATTTACAACAGCCAAGATATGTAAGCAAGCTAAGTATCAGATCAATTTATAAAAAATAACTGGTACATATATACGATAGAGTATGACTCAACCATAAAAGAGAATGAAATCTTGCCATCAGCAATAATGTGAATGGACCAAGAGAATATTGGGCTAAGGGAAATAAGTGAGGCAGAGAAAGACAAAATCGATATGTTTTCACTTATATGTGGAACTGAAAAAACAAGTGGACAAGCAAAAACAGAATCACACTCATAGATACAGAGAACTTTTTTCCTTACTTGAGGATATGTTTATTGATTTTAGAGAGAGAAGAAGATGGAGGGAAAGAAACATTGATCAGTTGCCTCCCATACACACCCCAACTAGGGATCAAACCCACAACCTTTTGGTGTACATGGCAATGCTTTAGCCAACTGAGCCACTTGACCAGGGTGATACAGAGAACATTTTTATGGATGCCAGATGGGAGGGGGTTGAGGGTTGGGTGAAAAGTTGAAAGGATTAAGAAGTACAAATTGGTAAGTTACAAAATAGTCAAGGGGATGTAAAGTGGAGCATAGGGAATATAATCAATAAAATTACAATGACTGTGTACGGTGCCAGACAGGTACTAGATTTACCAGGGTAATCACTTCATAAGTTAAATGAATGTCCAATTACTATGTTGTACATCTGAAGCTAACATAATATTGTATGTCAACTATAATTGAAAAATAAAAATGCATTTTAAAAAATGATAAAACTAAGATAAAAAACTTGCCAAATGTTACATCACTCTAATAAGGGACAGAGCCAGGACACAAACCCAGACATATCTAATTTTAGATCCCTTCTAGTTTGTCTTCTACTTTCCTTGATTTTTTTCCATTATAATTTGTTGCCTAATGTTAAAATAAATATTTAATTGCAAAATGTTATTAATTAGCAGAGAAGCACTAATAGTAAAGTGTTACTAGTCCAAGGAATCTCACTATTTCTGTTCATACATTTCTCAGGAAGAGACTCTGCACAAGTCAGCCAGCAGCAGCAGTGTGTCTCCCTCCTTCCTTGAAGATCCCTTACTGGAGGCTGTATCCACAAGGAAGAGTGAGTATTTATGACACAAAGAACTAACATCAGATGCCTTAAAAACATTCTTATCCTAGGTTAGGGAATCTCACTGTGTCTTGTGATTATTTGGGGCATAAAGAACTAAGACTGAAATTGCACTAGTCAGGACCAGAAATATTCAGTCATATTCCTAGAGTGACATAAGGTAAGGCTAAACTAGTAACAGGCCTCAGGTTCCTAACTTACATCAGTCAACTTTGGGTTTACAGATAATAGTTGTAGGAAATAAGTCAATTGTCTCTGGGGGTGGTTTTTGGATTAATTACCTCCTTGTCTGAATGTAAGCCTAAAGCCCAATAATCACACTTGTTACCACCCCCCACACACATATACATATATTCATACCCACGTAACATGTGTAGATAGTAAGAACACTATAACTTCAGCATATTAAGTGACTTCTAAATGCTTTTATTACTCTTTGTTTTACTTATAAGATTATAAAGTATTAAAATTTTTATATTAAGGGAGAAGATTCTGGGAAGATAGTAGAGTAGATAGTACCAAGAATTTGTGTCTCTACCTGGACAACAAATGCACTGGCAGAATTGGTCTGGTCTAAATAATTTGGACCTCCAGAGTCTGTTGAAGGCTTTCAACTTCCAGGGGAAGACTTAGATAGTAAATTGTGGTTAATTTAAGTCACCTCTTAGCAGCTGCTTATCTCCTACCCCCAGCTACATGACAGGCAGTTGTATACTATTTCTGGAGCAGTTTGCACACAGCTTTCAGGAGACAGGATGAGCCAAAAGGATCCTGTCCTCCAAGTACTGTTTTCTCATTTCTGTTTCTGACTCCAAAGGTGGGCAGCCATTGTTGAATTCTCACTAGTTTCCCCCTACTGCAGCTCAAGGGACTTCCAGAGCATTTAAAAGGCTGGCATCCAGAACAGCCTTCTAGCCAAGATGGAGGCATAGGTAGACACACTGTGCCTCCTCACACAACCAAAAGAAGGACAACAACAATTTAAGAACAAAAAACAACCAGAACTGACAGAAAATTAAACTGTATGGAAGTCCAACAACCAAGAAGTTAAAGAAGACACATTCATCCAGACCAGTAGGAGGAGTGGAGATGGGCAGCTGGGTGGAGAGGACTTTCAGCAAGGTGGTGGCTGGCAGATCCAGGATTCAATGAGGTGGTGGCTTGCATACTGGGCAGTCCCACATTCACATGCAGATAAACTGGGAGGAACAACTAGGTAGCGAGATGGACCACACAACCCAGAGCTCCAGTATGGGGAAATAAAGCCTCAAAGTCTCTGACTGAAAACACCTGTGGGAGTTGAGGCAGCAAGAGAAACTCCCAGCCTCACAGAAGAGTTCATTGAAGAGACCCACAGGGTCCTGGAACATACACAAATGCACCCAAACCAGGAATCAGCACCAGAAGAGCCCAATTTGCTTGTGGGTAGCCAGGGAAAGTGATTGAAAACCAGCAGAGAGCAGAGCAAGTGGCACTGTTACCTCTTGGACCACTCCCCCACATATAGTGTCACAGTGCAGCATGGTTTGCCCCACCCTGGTGAACACCTAAGGCTCCGCCCCTTACTATGTAACAGGCATACAGAGTCAAAAAGAAAATGGCCCAAATGAAAGAACAGATCAAAGCTCCAGAAAAAATACAACCAAGAGATGAAGAGATAGTCAACCTATCAGATGCACAGTTCAAAACACTGGTAATCAGGATGCTCCAGGAGCTCACTGGGTACTTCAATAGTATTTTAAAAAATCCAAGCAGCAATGAAGGTCACATTATATGAAATAAAGAAAAATCTACAGGGAACCAACAGTGACAGGAAGGAAACCAGGACTCAAATCAACAGTGTGGAGCAGAAGGAAGAAAGAAATACTCAACCAGAACAGAATGAAAAAACAAGAATTAAAAAATTGAGAGTCTTAGGAACCTCCAGGACATCTTTAAACATTCCAACATCCAAATCATAGGGATGCCAGAAGGAGAAGAGGAAGACCAAGAAACTGAAAACTTATTTGAACAAATAATGAAGGAGAACTTACCCAATCTGGCAAAGGAAATAGACTTCCAGGAAGTCCAGGAAGCTTAGAGAGTCCCAACGAAGTTGGACCCAAGGAGGAACACACCAAGGAACATCATAATTACATTACCCAAGATGAAGGATAAGGAGAGAATCTTAAAAGCAGCAAGAGAAAAGGAGAGAATTACCTACAAAGGAGTTCGCATAAGACTCTTAGCTGATTTCTCAAAAGAAACCTTACAGGCAAGAAAGGGCTGGAAAGAAGTATTCAAAGTCATGAAAGGCAAGGACCTACATCCAAGATTGCTCTGTCCAGCAAAGATATAATTTAGACTGGAAGGGCAGATAAAGCGCTTCTCAGATAAGGTCAAGTTCAAGGAGTTCATCATCACCAAGCTCTTATTCTATGAAATGTGAAAGGAACTTATCCAAGGAAAAAGAAGAGCAAAAATATGAACACTAAAATGACAATAAACTCACACTATTAGCAACCAAATCTAAAAAACAAAAACAAACTAAGCAAACAACTAAAATAGGAACAGGATCACAGAAATGGAGATCATATGGATGGTTATCAGTGGGGGTGGAAGGGGGAGAGAGGGGGAAAAGGTACAGAGAATAAGTAGCATAAATGGTAGGTAGAAAATAGACAGGGGGAAGGTAAGAATAGTAGATTCTTAATGTAGATTGGAAATGTAGATGCCAAAGAACTTATATGTACGACCCATGGACATAAACTGAAGAGGGGGAATGTAGGTGGGAGGCAGTGTGCAGGGCAGAGGGGAATACAGGGGGGAAATGGGACAACTGTAATAGCATAATCAATAAAATATATTTTTTAAATAAAGAAGAAGGTGAAGAGATTAATAAGTACAAATTGAATGTTACAATATAGTCATAGAGATATAAAGTACAGCATATGGAATATAGTCAGTAATATTCTAATAACTGTGTTGTAATGGGTACTAAATTTATCAGAGTGATCACTTGGTAAGTTTTATAATGACTAATCACTGGGATTACTAGTACACTTGAAACTAATGTAATATTGTATGTCAGTTATAATGTAAAAGTAAAAATGATTTTTTAAAAAGCACTGAAAGAAGGGACATTACTGATTCTACTGAAATAAAAAGAATTATGAGAGTAATATGAACAATTATATGCCATACTGGGTAATCTAGATGAAATAGACAAATTCCTGGGAATGTAGAACCTAGCAAAACTAAATCAGAGAGAGATAGAAGATTGGAATAACCCTATAACTAGTAAGGATATTGAATCAGTAATCATAATCTCCCCACAAAGAAAAGGATGGGACCTGATGCTTCACTGGTGAATTCTACCAGATATTCAAAGAACTGATATCAGTCTTTCTCAAATGTTTCTTTTAAATTTGAAGAAGACAGCACTTTGAGACTAACATTACCAGAGACCAAACCACTAAAAGACACTACAAGAAAACTCTAGACTCAGTAACCCTAATAACCTTAATGCAAAAATCCTCAACAAATACTAACAAACAGAATTCAGTAGCGTATACAATTTGCATGACCAATGAAATTTGTTACTGGAATGCAAGAATGGTTCAATATATGAAAATTGATCAGTATAAGGACTTCTGGTCAATATAGATGCATAGTTAAACATGGTTCACCTCCTCACACAACTACATCAAAAGTACAATTAAACTATAGAACAGTCATCCTCAGAACCATCAGAAATCGAATAGAATGGAAGTCTGGCAAATACAGAATTAAAGAAACCACATCCATCTAGACTGGTAGAAGGCATGGAGATGCAGAATGAGCTAGTTCCACACCCACATGTGGTGGATAAAAATTTGGGAAGGCTATCTCATGAGCGAGGAGTCCCAGCCTAGGATTCCAGTGCCAGGAAGATAAGTCCTCATAACTTTTGCTGCAAAAACCAGTGGGGATTAAGTCTATAGAAGAAACTTGTGGTGTCCCAAGCAGTTCCTCTTAAAGAACTCACAAATGGATTTACTCAGACTCACTCCCTCTGAGCTCCAGCACCAGGGTAGCAGCTTAAAAGGCATCAGTGACATACAAGGAGGACCTGAAGTGTATGACGTCAAGGTGAGGGCTGGGATAGAGCTTTCTCACAGACAGACAGGTGGGCAGAGGCCATTATTTCTTTTATGAACCCATCCCCCACAGAGCCATTGAGCTGGCAGGTGGGTGCTATATCTGAGACTCTATCAACTATGCTAACCCTATTTGCCCTGCCCTGAAGATCCCCTAAAGCTCCATCCCACCCAACTTACAGGCCCACCCAAACTGTTAACAGTGGCTTTTCCATATGAATGGCTGGTCTTGGCTCAGGCTTCTCAACTTCCTAAATCCTCTTAAACAAGCAACAGCTGGTCTCAGTGAGCCCCAGCCTCATACCTCTTGCTGAGTGGCCCCAGGCCGGGCACTAGCAGCACCCAGCCTAGGTTCACAGTTTGGCCTCACCTGGGGAACTCCAAGCCAATCTCAAGTAGCAGCCATCTACAGATCACTTTGTAGTTTATGCTCTGTGACTCCAAAGAGAACAAAGGAAGTGACTGACCTTGGATGTGCCAAGGGCAATCAAGGCTCAACTATAGTAGGAGGGTGTATACAGCCTACACAGTGGACCCACCTCAAGTACCCAGCTTGGATAATAGGGTAGGCTGTGCCAATGGGCTCTACAGGAAACCTACTACATTAGGACACTGTACCCAGATAGAGAGTCAAAGCAGCTCTACCTAATACATAGAAATAAGTACAGGGAGGGTGCCAAAAGGCGGAGACAAAGAAACATGGCCCAAGTGAAAGAACAGAACAAAACTCCAGAAAAAGAACTGAACTAAATGGAGACAAGCTACTAGATGCAGAGCTCAAAATACTGGTTATAAAGATTCTCAGTGAACTTAGAGGAGGAGCAAATCACTCAGAGAGAACTTCGACAGCATAAAAAAAGACATGAAAACCATAAAATAAAAACAGAAATGAAGAATATACTAACTGAAATGAAGAACTATTTACAGAGAATCAACAGTAGATTGGATGAAGCCAAGGATCAAATCAGCAATCCGCCATATAAGGAAGCAAAAAACAACGAATCAGAACAAGAAGAAGAAAAAATAATTTAAAAAATGAAGGTAGTAAGGAGCCTGCGGGACAACTACAAGTATGCCAACATTTGCATCATGGTGGTGACAGAAGAAGAGAGAAAGCAAGAAATTGGAAATCAATTTGAAAACATAATGAAAGAACGCTTCCCTAACTTGCTGAAGGATATAGACATATAAGTCCATGTCCCAAACAAGATGAATTCAAAAAGACCCACCCCAAGACAAATCATAATTAAAATGCCAAAGGTTAGAGATAAAGAGAGGATCTTAAAAGCAGCAATAGATATGAAGTTAGTTACATACAGGGGAGTTCCCATAAGACTCTCAGCTGATTTCTCAAAAGAAACTTTGCAGACTAAAAGTGATTGGTAAGAATATTCAAAGTGATGAAAACCAAGGACCTACAACCAAGATTACTCTACCCAGCAAAGCTATAATCTAGATTTGAAGGATTGATCAAGAGCTTCCCAGGCAAGAAAAAAAGTAAAGGAGCACATCACCACAAAACCAGCATTATATGAAATGTTAAAGGGTCTTCTTTCAGAAGAAGATAAAAAATATGAACAGTATAATAGAATGAATACATATCTATAAACAGTTGAATCAAAATAACAAACAAGCAGAAAAACAAAATAAAAAAACATGCAGAACAGAAACAGAATTATATAGAAAACATTTTCATGGTTGCCAGATAGGAGGGGGATGGGTGGGTTGGGTGAAATAGGTGAAGGAATTAAGAAGTACAAATTGGTAGTAACAGAATAGTCATGGGGATGTAAAGTACAGCATAAGAAGTGGAGTAACCAAAGAACATGAAGGCATGACCCATGGACATGGACAGTAGGGTGAGGATTGCCTGAGGGGACAGGAGGTGGCTGGGTGGAGGAGGGCATAGGGGGAAAGTTGAGATCACTCTAATAGCATACTCAATAAAATATAATTTTTAAAAAATAGAAAATTGATCAGTATAATATACCACACTAACAGAATAAAGGAAAAAAGGCCACATAATTAAAAGCTTTAGACAAAACTCAACACCCTTTCATCATAAAAACACTCAACAAACTAGGAATAGAATGAAAATACTCCAACATAATAGTCGCTTACAGCAACCATTATACTCAATGGTGAAAGAAACTGTTTTCTCTCTGATGAGGAGGAAAGCAATGATACCTGCTTTCACTACTTCTATTCACATAGTACTGCAAGTTCTAGCCAGAACAATTCAGCAAGAAAAAGAAATTTAAAGTCATCTAAATTGGAAAAGGGGGAATATTATCTCTTTCTGCAGATGATGTGATCTTTTTAAATTTAATTACGATCTTATATGTAGAAAACCCTAAGATTTTTTTTCTCTCTCTCTCACAAACACACACACACACACACACACAAATAAACTATTAGAATAGAATTCAGCAAAGTAACAGAATACAAAATCAGCATACAAAAATCAGTTACATTTCTAATGCATGAGCAATGAACAATCTGAAAAGGAAATTACAAAAACAATTACATGTATAATAGCATCTAAAGAACAAAACACTTAGGACTAACCAAGAAAATGAATGACTTTTTCACTAAAAACTCTAAAGCATTGCTAAAAGAAATTAAAGAGAACATAAGTAAGTAGAAATACATTTCATGTTCATAGATTAGAAGACTTCATGTTGTTAAAATGTCAATATTACCCAAAGCAATGTTTAGGTTTAATGCAGTCCCTATCAAAATGTCAATGACATTTTTTGCAGAAATTTTTAAGAAGCCATCATAATCATAGCAGCACAATTTACAATAGCCAAGTGCAGGAAGCAACCTGGGTGCCCATCAGTAAATAAATGGATCAAAAAACTACGGTACATTTACACAATGGAATTCTATGCAGCAGAAAGAAAGAAGGAGCTCCTGCCCTTTATGACAGCGTAGATGGAACTGGAAAGCATTATGCTATGTGAAATAGGCCAGGCAGTGAAAGACAAATACCATATGATCTCACCTTTAACAGGAACCTAAACAACAAAACAAGCAAGCAAAATATAACCAAAGACACTGAAATAGAGAACAGGCTGACAATAACCAGAGGGGAGAGGGGAAGGAATTTCAGGGGGAAAGGGGAAGGGATTACAGGAACAAGTATAAAGGACATATGGACAAAAACTAAGGGGGGTGGAAATGGGAGGGAGGTGGGGAGCACTGGGGGGGTGGACTGGGATGGGAGTAAAAGACAGAAAACTATACTTGAACAACAATTAAAATAAAACTTTTTTAAAAAGCCATCATAAAATTGATATGGAATCTTAAGGTAACCTGAATAGCCAAAATAGCCTTGAAACAAGCAAAACCATAGAACTCACATTTCCTGATATTAAGATTTACTACAAAGTTATAGCAATCAAAACAGTATGGTATTTGCATAAAGAGAGACATATAGACCAATGGACTAGAATAGAGAGCCCAGAATAAAGCCTCACATACAGGATCACATAATTGACAGTTATATAAAGATCATTTGATGGGGAAAGAATAGTATTTTCAAGAAATAGTACTGGGAAAACTGGATATTTACATGCTTTTTCACTCTGAAAAAGAATGAAGTTAGATGCTTACCTGATACCATTTACAAAAATTAACTAAAAATGAAGGAGGGTTCTAAAAATAAGACATAGACATTCCTCCAAAGAGTATACAAATGGCCAACAAACACATGAAAATATTTTCAGTATCACTAATCATTAGAGAAATGCTTATCAAAACTCCAGTGAGATATCACCTCAAACCCATTAGAATGGCTACTATCAAAAAGAGAGAGAGAGAGAAATCAGCAAGTGTTGCAAAAATGTGGAAAAATTGGAAGGAACCCTTGCACTCTGTTGGTAGGAATATGAAATGGTAGAGGTGCTGTAGAATACAGTGTTGTGGTTCCTCTAAAATTTAAAAATAGAATTACCATAAGATCCAGCAATGCCACTTCTGAGCATACACCCCAAAGAATTGAAAGCAAGTCTCAAAGAGGTATTTGTACATCCATATTCATAACAGCATTATTCATAATAACTAAAACATGAAAGCAACCCCAGTGTTCATCAATGGATGAATGGGTAAGGAAAATGTGATCTGTGCATATTATTCAGCCTTAAAAAGAAGGGATGTTCTGTAATAAAACACAACAGATAAACCTTGAGGACATTATGCTAAGTGCAGCAAGGCAATCACTGGAAAGGAAATATTGTATACTTCCATTTACCTGAGTTTCTTAGAGTAGTCAGACCATAGAGACAGAGGGTAGAATAGTGGTTTCCAGAGGCTTACTGTTTAGTGTGTGTGGAGTTTCAACTGTACAGATGAAGATTTATGAGGGTGGATGATTGGAGTGTTTGTGAAACCATGTGAAGTATTCAGTACCACTGAACTGTATGTTTAAAAATGGTTATAGTGGTAAATGTTTATTGTATTGTACTGCAATTTTAAAACTTTCCAAGGAAAATATATAAAAAAAATATTTGTAAAGTAGTGCCTTGATTTTCTATACACGTAGAGGTTTTTGTGTTTAAAATTCTTTAAATAGTATTTTCATTTATTTAAACAGATTATACCAAAAATTATAGGAGCTCACCTTGGCTATTTTCTGTATTTCTTGATTATAGAAATTAATGTGTTTTGTTTTCCTTTAGTAATTTCTCTTGGTAGGACAGTCTAAAGAGGTTAATCATATTTAACATTGTATTGACTTTCACTTTCCTCAACCACTACGTTGAAACAGCCTTACTGTTTGCAAAGAAAGTAGGAGGAAGTAATAAATAAAACTCTGATAGTATAATTTATTTCTAATGTTCTCCTTATGTTTTCAAAATGTGAATCCAAAACTATTCAGACCTTAAAACATTGTTCTTTTAAATCCAGTCCCAAATATTTTAGGCAGACGAGAGCAGTAGTACAATATTCTAGACAGAGGAGAACAGTTGTACAAAGTTGAAGTTTATATTTTGAAATTTAAGTACAGTTTGACTTAAATCTAAGGACAGACTGTCTTGATAAACATTAAGGATGAAGAGTTTTCATACTTCATCTTTTTTAAAACAAGAATGTTAAGGAGGGTACACTTAAGAATTTT
The DNA here is from genome assembly GCA_004027735.1 of Carollia perspicillata. Taxonomy (NCBI): domain Eukaryota; kingdom Metazoa; phylum Chordata; class Mammalia; order Chiroptera; family Phyllostomidae; genus Carollia; species Carollia perspicillata. The sequence goes on from PVKM010010369.1 coordinate 18,215, forward strand.
GGTATACCACACTGTAAAGTACATGATTTTTTAACCACTGTGCTGTCTGTCTGAAACTAACACAGAATAATATTGAATGTAAACAGTAATTGAAAAATAAAATAAAAATAAAAAGAATTTTGGTATGATTTTGGAGGGCATTTGTATGGATTTGAGACTGTACTTATATTGTGTTCTTATGTATGAATTTGAATCAATATTAAAAACACAGAGTATTTTTTACCTTTTTCTTGCAATTTTTGTAGCAAGTTTATCTTGCAAAAATTCTTCTATAACAATCCTCACAGTAAGAAAGTTTATTTTAATATGGTTGACTCATTTCTTTAGCACCTCCAAAATTCTTGCCCATATCATCAACACCCCAGCCAGAGAGAAGGCAGCCACCCCAGAGGCGACATTCCATCGAAAAGGAAACACCTACTAATGTGAGACAGTTTCTGCCACCATCCAAACAGAGCTCCCGATCTCTTGTAAGTAACTAAAAGATTGCATAGTAACTGAAGTGTCAGAGGACCTAGAATCATTTGCATTATTGAGATGATGATTAGGAGAAAAAACTTCCAAAAGTTAGAATGGTTTTTAAATAACCTTAATTGCTTTTAATAACTAAAGAAAACCACCGTAACAGCAACCTAAATGAAATATGACCATCTTTGTTCATTTAAAGTACCTTTATTTTTTTCAAAAGACTTACCAATGGTTGAAACTATGGATTATTAAAGAAATGTTTTCTTCCTGTCAAAGGGTATTTATTAATCCACTTAAAAATTGTTAAAACTAATAAAAAAACTTACCAAAATCTGACTACAGAAGACTATTTTATTAAGGCAGAAGTACCAGGGGAGAATTTTGATCCATTAAAAACCATTCTTTATTGTTTCCAAGTATATTTTGGAGCCAAAGCTGCTGTTTGGACTGGTTGACAGTTTTTGCTGTTTTCCAGAGACTTTTGGATTCATGTAATGGCCATTCATTCCTCAGAACAGCCGGCCGTAGGGTACATGGCGCTGCCAGGAAGAGTAGATCCACCAGCCAGAGGTCTGCAGAGCTTATTTTGTAGTCCCACTTGACTTCAGAAACGTTTTCAGGCAAGATACAAAGCTTCAATCAATAGTTCTACTGGCAACCTAACATCTAATGTTTTTTTGAATAACTCATGAATAAAAAACAGTGGAATATGCTTAATCTGTATTTTTAGGCTGTGATGAATCCTTCAAAGTAGAGAGAGATAGTGTGATTATTGTGAAGATACTAAATTTGAACAGAGCTTATAGTTTTGAAATTTGATGAGTCATCTCTGCTCCCAAACAATACGATTAATGATTTTATGGCAATTCCCAATAGGATTTCTGTTAATTCGTAAGTAATCACTGAAACACTGATATTTGATAAAATGTAGCAGGAAAACAGAACTCTAACCAGACAGGTTCAAACTTTAAAATCTGAAGACTTTTGTTCATGTGAATCAGTTATTGCTTTAGCAAAATATACAGTTGCTGTCACAACTTAAAACTACGTAAGAAGGAACTCCTTAGTGATTTTTTTTTACAAGTCCAGTAATTAGATCCTTCTCTTCCCATGGGTTTTCCTAGATGCCAGTTTATCATTTAGGTATGTACCTGCCTTGTTATTATATGACATCATTATTGAGGTTAGACTTAAATTTTAAAATTACCAGTCAACTATCAGATCAACTACAAAGGAGTTTCAGGTAGTAATATAGCAAGCAGTTTTGCCAAGAAAGACTGTCAGTCCCTATCAAGGGCCCATGAAGTAAAGTAAATTTCCTGGCAAAAGGGAATTCAGCATTTGGTTGGTCAGGCTGCTGAGCTGGTTTATTAGTGGAAAGACCAAAGTAAAACCAATCTGCAGTTCCCAAGAAGGGTCTCAGTGAAAGACACTGGGTGAGCGCCTCTGCTCAATACAGATGGTAACAGGTTTCATGCAGCACTGGGCTCACTCCAAGTACCTCTAAGGCACCAGCTTAAACAAAGTAACATCCAGGTCAAGTAATGACATTTCTTGCTAGTAGATTACCTCAGTTTATCCATTAAGTCACACTTGTGTGCGTAGTACCTTCTAGCTTGTTAGGTATTGTTTTTAAAGTATGATAATTTAAAATTTTTGCTATATTTTAGAAATAGAATCATTTTGTATTTGTAATCCCTTTACTGAAAATTATGGAAATCTCTTTGTTGTTATTTACTTATTTTGATTGTATCTCTCTCCCTTTGCTTAGGGTGTTTAAAATGTAATTTTTTTTTTATCATTTGGTCAAATGTATGAGGATGATTGCCCCTCTAAATGAGAGGCTGCTTGTCTTTCAGTGCCTTCCCCAGGGAAGAAGTGCCTGCTTGGGACACCTTCCCACATTCTGTCAGGCACAGCAGGCAGTCGCCCCATCCCGCATCCCATCAATCCCGATTTAGGAAGCTCGGTGTTCCTAACCAATTAGAAAATCTTAAGTTCAGGTTTTTGCTGTGTAAACTTTGAGATTCTCTAGGAACGACTTCACGGTTTGATTATTGATTTATACATGTGGGCGCAGATGTCGGCGTGAACGCACGTGTGGAATCTCCCATTAATATCCTGTGTGGTGTTTTTGTTTTGTTTCGTTTTGTTTTTCATGCTCTATAATCACTACTTGTAGGTCACTTGTGTTCTGCATTGTTTTCTCCTTTTCTTTTCCCACTGCCATTTTCTTTTTTCCTTATCTATTGTTCAGGTTCCTAGGATAACCAGTGTATGGCCAAGGACGCCTTTCCGACCACTTTTTTCTACCATACAAACAGCTTCTCTGCTCAGCTCTCATCCTTTTGAAGCAGCCATGTTTGGGGTAGCAGGGGCTATGTATTATCTATGTGAGAGAGCTTTTACCAGCAGGTGGAAATCCTCAAAGGTTGGCCTCTTTCTGCTGGTTCTGGGAATTATTTTACTCTATCTCTTTGACAGTGATACCTCAACTTCTGCACTCTGTGAGAATTAACAGCTTAGATGGGCACTTCGCTTCTGATCATTGATTCCAATCTTTTGTAGGATGCATAGATCGCACCATGATCTCAGTTGAGAGGAAAATAACTTTGAAAGGACAACAAACTCAAAATGCAGCATCAGAATATACCTATGAGTATTTGTCTCTGAGTGACCCAATTTTACAGCAAGAGGAATGCCGCCTCTTAGAGCCCGTGAAGTGCTTTCATCCCAGGGCCTCCTGTCATCAGAGGAGCATTTGCTACCTGCCAGACTAAGTTGACTCTACCTTCCACAGAGCCACGTCATTGCCTGTGTCCCGAACACCCCGCCCTGAGTTTTGAGGGGCTGTGTACACATAGCATGTGTCTCCCCTGGGCTCAGAGATCATTCTCTTCCCCAGCACCTTTCATAAAGCTGTGTTGTGATGATCAGGGTGTCATGTGGTTTTTATGACAACCACTTCTCTGTGGGGAGAAACTTTAAGTTTTCTTTTTGTTGATGTGATTATTTAAAATATTTTCTTGTTTCTTTTTTATCAAATTTATTGGGGTGACATTGGTTAATAAAATTATATAAGTTTCAGGTGTACACATCTATAATACATCAGCTGTATTATTTTAAATAATCTTACATTTTATTATTGTTTTTGTGGTTCTCATATAGAATATTTTTAAAGAAAGCATAATAATTTCTAAACCCCAGTGAAATAAATAGCTCTGGGACCATAGAGAAGCTTCCTTTACCCCAGTGTAATGCATGCTGTTGACCAGCGTTGGCAGCAGCCTTACCTGTTCCACGTCGTACAAGATCTTTTATTTACCAAACATATCTTTGACAGATGAACCAGCAGCTAGTTTCTTTGTTATTCTTTATTGCCCATCTTGATTTAGAAAAGAAACTGTGAGTGAATGTAAATGAGAAACAACAAATCCCTTTCCCTGTTTGTCATGAAACACAAAATAAGTCTGATCTTTTCCCCATTTTTAGATCTGGCCATTTGGCCAGATGCAGGGAGGGCATTTGAATTCCTCTCACTCCTGCAATTACTGAATATCTGTCAACAATTTTATCTTTATTATCAATCCTCCCCAAACACAGATATCTGTATACTAAATTCTCATACTATTTTAGGCAAAGAATTCTCTTGGTATTTTAAAGTTAAACTTGGAAAAAGGAAAGAGTAAGTAAACTTAGTAGTTGCTATTTTTATGTAAATCTGCCTTTTTTAGTTTAAAAATTTAAAAAACAATTACTGTTTTGGACAACTTTTAAGTATCTGCTACTTATTTATGAAGTGTGTGCCAGTCAAGAACACTATATAAAATGTGACTGTTCCCATTTCTCTCTGTGGGTCAATAATCAGATCACACATTTCGCTCTATAATTTCTGTGCTGCCTAACTCTGACCCCTTTTAATGGTAAATATAACCAAAATCTTCAACAAAAACTTCGTGATTTTCGTGCCATACATAAAAGTAAATTCTGAAGGCACATCTGCTTCTATTGCATATTGTGATCATTATCAAAACACTGTAAGATTTAGCGTCCCTTTCCTAAATTCGTGAGTCATTTTGAAGCACAGAGAAGCAAAAGAATCAGAGTTGTGGTGATCTAGCCCTTACGGTCTACGACTCACCCTGACAGTGAGCTTAGTGCTTGCTGCAGGAGTGACCCAGCCCTGTGTCACCATGGGGAAAGGGGCTCGTGGTTAAAACCCTGAGTGCTCCCTATGTTTTGGAGCATTAGCGTCTCAGCAAGATTTGTTAAGATTTCATTTGGCTTTGGGGATGTTGAATCAATATTTTTTGTCAGTTAATAAAAACTATTCTAGTAACTATTATTTTCTTTCATGTTGCATTAAAGTTTTGTTGTCCTTGGGAAAGCACCAAAATTAAAACATTAGCATTTGTCCTGATGGAAATTATCTTACTAAAGGGTAATTACTTGAAATTTTTTTAAAGAAAAAGAACACAAACAAAAAATCCACAATATCTTACTATATTCTGTGAAGCACTGGATTTGCATATGATTCAAAGCAGTCAGTTGGAAGTATGCTTGACTAAGTGAGCCCTGTGTGACTTAAGACTGAGGAGGGAGTACAGAAATACTTACCAGCCCAGGCATCCAAGTTATAAAGTTAATTAAATCAGTGCTAATTACCCTCTTCCTAGCATGCACAACAATAAATCTCAGTAGTGATTATCAGGTTATTACATTATTTTGCTCCAAGTCAACAATTGTTTCAGAGTTAGCTGCCATAAAATGTACCACAGTCATAATAATCATAACTGATGAATGAAAATTGCCATAGGAAAAGTTCTATGAAATACATTCCGGGCTCAAAAAAGCTGTCATTCAATTGTGTACAGCCCACAGTACTTACCTTGTGCAGCTTTAATGGCCTAACTTAGAGTCAGTGCCTCGTCCGATTTGACACTAAACTCCTTTCTCAGGATGAAGCAAAACAGAGTAGATATTGGACATGCCAGTTTAATCCTATTATCTTTTAAAGCTGCCCTATCGAAGGAGAAAATTTTGTGATGGTGACTTTTTTTTAAAAAGGATTTTAGACATCACAGACTAAATGATATAATCTCTCTGAATAGTCTACCTTCCCAGCCTCCAAATACTAAGTTCTTCATCTTAGAAATTCAACTGCAGGATTTTTTTCCAAAACATTTTTAAGCACACTTAACCTTCCTTAAGTTAACCTGAATAAAGACGATTTGGTATAGACTGTTAGTAAAAATCAGTAGTTCTTCAAACTACTTTTTTTAGTAAATGCTAATGTTTGTCAAGTTTGCAACCTAGATTTGTTTTTGTTTTTGTCTGATTGAAAGACAGAACTGAATGTTAAAACTGCATTCATAGTCATGTGCTTTCCCATTTGGCTTAATTCCAGAACTCCTGTGAGCAGTGCTATTGTGTGTGTGTGGGAGTGAATTATAATGTGTTTGTACTGAGAACATTAAGTTTCAGTGTCACCACACCACAATGGCCCTTGTGAAGCCTGGCAGGGTGCGAATGCACAAGACTGTTCTGTCTTTCTGTTAGATCCACCAATCAAGAGCAGGCCGGATGGGGAGCAGATGGGTGTGAGGCTCTTTATTCAGTGGAATCAGTTACATCAACATCTTCCTCGGCTGGCCTTAGGGAAACTATTAACATAAGACAGTCAACATAAATATTTATTGTGAAATTCTTCTGATTTTTTCCCACATCTTTCCAATGCTGATTGTGCATTCTGTAGTTGTTTAAAAGTAATAACGGAAATCTGGAGAACTGTGGGACAGCCTGTGGAGATTGCCTGTTGGCTGTAAACTGCAACAGTAGCTACATGTTCCAGCTCCCATCATACCATTAGGATTTTTCAAGGTGTGCTGATGTAACTTACCACTATGCTTCTCAGTGTAAATTACTAACCACCTTCTTTTGGCTATTCTGGGTACCACAGACTAGTTTTAAAAACATGTTGTTGATTTTCATATAGCATACAACACAACACTAAATAATATCTTTGCATAATCGTAGGAGACAAGTGACATAAATTTGGTTTAGAACAACAAAGATTTTTACAAGATTTCAGTGCATAGATACATAGCCAAACAAATGTGAGAAGCTTTTATTTTTTGGAAACTTCAGTAGGCTGCAGTGTTTTATGTGGTCTTCAAAGCTTTCTACCATTCGTTGTCTTGGTGTAATTAGAAATTATGTGGTCCCCAGAGTAAGCCAGCTCTGTTCCAGTGTTGATTGGGACCTCTTTTGTTTTCCAAAGCTACTAACCAGGTGTCTGATCTGAAGGGAAATACTACAATGCCAGAAAAGGGAGTGGGAGTTTCTTATTCACGTGGAATTTTGAATTTCAGGAGGAATTCTGCTATCCAGTGGAATGCCTAGCTCTTACTGTGGAGGAAGTGATGCATATCCGTCAGGTCCTGGTGAAGGCAGAGCTGGAAAAATACCAACAGTATAAAGATGTCTACACTGCCCTGAAAAAAGGAAAGGTAGAGCTGTTTAAAGTTGATTGATCGGCAGGGTTAGCAGAATGCTCAGTCACGGGCATGGTCTTCTGAGGGAGCTTTCTGCTATTCAGATGGTGCAGACCTGTAGGGGAGTTTAGGAGGCAGGAGGCTTAGTCTCCAGAATTCATTTCCTGTTCTACCTTGCTCACCAAAGCGAGTATTTTCTCCCTTAGAAATCAAGACTCCGGAAGGTTTAAAACAACCATAATAAATAATGGTATGACTTCACATAGCCATGTCAGCATTTAGTCGTTATACAGGGGAGACTTTTTTAGAACCTTCTTTCGATTGCTTCTATGATGGTGACACTCTAGACAGCTGCGGCCTTTTATTACTTTTAAAAGTAGAATTATAGTTAAATACAGAGTCATATTATAATTATCACAGAGCCCAACATAAATCAGGGCTTCTGAATTCACTTTTTCCTCCTATGTACTAAACTTCCCCAGTGTATAAATGTAAAGTGGATTCAACCATATAAATTAGGAAATTCATTGTTGGCGATGCTTTTTCTTTCTCCTTTTACATTTGTATTTTTTAGCTTTGCTTTTGTTGCCGAACCAGGAGATTTTCCTTCTTCACCTGGTCTTATACCTGTCAGTTCTGTAAGAGGTAAGGCTCTTTGTAATTGATGATAATAGTCAATAAATATCAGTTAACTTCATTGTTTCATCATTTCGTATGCAGGAACAATATTAAAAATTATCTGTTATCACATCGTGCTGTTTGTGGGTTAAGAATACTGATCCACTGATTTTTTCAAGACAGTGGATCAAGCAGTTATTGGGTGTTAAACCTGGAAAATGTTTTTGTGCATTTATTTCTTTTACATAACCAAGATATTATTAATTCTAATAATAATGCCATATTTGAACAGAAAAAAAAATAGATGTGATTGTCATACGACCCTTGGATAGACAAATAAGAAAATTCCAGATGTAAGTTGACTCTTTTCATAGGGAACAGTGTAAGAATTCAGTTTTACAGATTGATTATCTTTTTGGCAATCCATAGTTTTATCAATTTGTTATATCCTGACAGAAGATCCAGAGAGTTTTTGCAATTTAATCGTAGAAATTTACAACCATGTAGCCATTGGCCTTTTTAACTCTCCAGTCACATCCGTGGTATCATGCCAAGTAATGCTTCTGATTTTGTGTACAGGCCCGTGTGCTCACAGTGTTGCAAAAAGGTAAGCTAAGCTTGGTGAGATGGTTACATAATAACAATTTTAGCAGACTGCCTTTTTAACAGTACTGCTCATTCTCAGTTTTCTTTGGGATAATAGATGCGGCTGCCATCCAAGCCATATTCCACTCTTCCTATCTTCTCATTGGGACCTTCTGCCTTGCAAAGAGGGGAAAGTTCGACAAGGCCAGAAAAGCCCTCCACTAGCCACCATCGGCCACTTCGGAGCATTGCCAGGTACGCGAGAAGGTTGGATGTGCAGCGCATCCTTCACAAAAGAAGAATGCTCCTTTCGAAGGCTGTGGTGATGTGGCAGGGTTTTGGGGCAAGAGGATTGGTGGTGCTCGGTTGATTTTAATATAGTTTTGACTTGCACACAAATCTCCAGAACTTCCAAAAGGTAACCTGTCAAGGAATAACGGGTAGCCGCTTGAAGGATACCTTACTCTCACAGTTTATTTTTATTTTTATTGAGATATAATTACTTTTGTATGTCCTTTAAGTTACCTCGAAATCTGCCCTTGTTTTCAGTGGAGTTGAAAACTTGCATGTAATAGTCTAATCTTCCCTTCTTTAGTTTTGAAAGAAAATCTGTTTAATTCTGTGTTTACAATGGTCTGCAATTTAGTTTCTTATTGTAAGGGCAGTAATGAAGTTTTATGCCAAGAGCTGGCAGTATAAAAGAAAAAATATATAGCCTGGATACCAATCCATTTGCATTCAATGCAGGGTAAGATTAGTGCTGGTCCTTAAGAAAGACGGAAGGATAGCAGGCCAGCTCAGGCCACACACTTGCAGGGCCTGGGATGATCGAAGTTTGATGCACTAGCCACCTACTGGAGATGAGGGGGGTGGGGTAGACACTGGCATTGGTGCCAAATGCCAGACAACAGCTGCCCTACAGGTCATGGCTCTGTGGTCAATGAGGTAAGGAAGCTGTGAGTCCAGCGAGTAACTTGTGCCCAAGACTGCTTGCCCTGTGCCTTCAGCTCCCTGCTCTGAGACACAACTGCTCCAAGACGACCTCAAATCATGATTTGTGGGCTCAAGGCGGTGCAAATAATAGTCTTGTCATTTTGTCTACTTACTCTGAGACTTTCTGTTTGGTTTACTTAAAATGGTAAGATGAACAAGTGATTCCTAGTTATTTCAAAAAGTAACCAAAAGATTTATTATGATGTTGGTTTAGTTAACTCCAGCTCTCTGGAATCCAGATAATCATCCATGCAAATATAGAGAATCGTTGGGGAGGGAGAAACGTATTTGACAAACACAGAAATTACAAGAAAATTGGTCCGAAGATAATTTTTAAGAATGTGTCATAGAGATAAATTTACTTCAATTTCCTATAGTCTGACCGACCATGTACAGATAACTGATGTTTATTATCCATGATACGGGGTCACTGAAGAAAGAACTTGAAATCCCTTCTGAGTCTTCAATAGGACACTAGCAACGTGTACTTTATTTCATCTTAGTTGTCAAAGTTCATAATCTATATATGTATGATAGTCATATGATGGGTACTCTGAATATCTTATTTTCTAAAAATTCCAGAAGAGATGCTAGGAATTTTCAGTATTATTTCTTAATAAAACATGTTTCCTGGTTTCTTTTTTAAAAAATACTTTGAACCTTGTCTCCAATTAGAAATTCTTCTTTGGAAGAACACAATACAACTAAATCATTCACCATTCCATAATGTTTTGGAACAAATTTTCTTAGTACTATGAGTAATAGTACTGGATGTTTGAAATGTTTGTTTTTTTCCAGGTTCTCCTCAAAATCTAAGTCTGTGGACAAATCAGATGAAGAACTGCAATTTCCCAAAGAGTTAATGGAGGACTGGAGTACCATGGAGGTGTGTGTAGACTGCAAAAAGTTTATTTCAGAAATCATCAGTTCAAGCCGACGTAGCCTGGTATTGGCCAACAAAAGAGCCCGATTAAAAAGGAAAACACAGTCTTTCTATATGTCCTCATCAGGCCCCTCGGAATACTGCCCTTCAGAGAGGACTATCAATGAAATCTGAGCCCTGTGCCTTTCAATTGCTTTTGTGTTCAGAGTCAGCATTAGCGAGGGAGAACACTAGGCTGGACTGTCTCTACTTGCTGTGGCTTTAGTTAATAGGCTTGATTTGCATTGGATCAGGTTTTTGCTGCATCAAATTGTTCCACAGACTGAATGCTGTGTTCATATCGATTGATGATATGTGACAGGTTAGCCAATTTGCTCATTTGCACTGAGAGGACAATAGTTTGAAACTTGCCTTTATGTGTGTGTAGATTTGGAGTCCAGAAGCTTTTTCCTTAGTTCAGTTCTTTACTGTTCCCCAAGTAACTTTCCGACTAAGGCAAAAAGCTTCTCATATGAGAAATCAGCCTACAAAGGTGTCGATGTTAGCACAGTTCTAAGCAGTAAGTCATATTGGCACTTCTACCTGACAGTGTTCCTATCTAATCTACATAGTGATCCGGAGCTCTGCCTCACACCAGATATCTGAGAGTGGGGGCCAAGCTATTTTTCATCTCACAGCACAAAACCTAGAAGGATTTGCTCATACTATCAAACTGATTTTTAAATTGTTGCTCCGAGATAAAGACTATGAGAGGGACTTTATGCCTACATTTTAGTGCGAAACATCTGAATAAACTGTACACCCAAGTGGGTGACCATTTCCTCTGAGCTGCTGTGTTTGCCCTGGTGCACTGGATCAGTATCTCCTGAGTGGGTGACGGATTCTCATTCCCTATCTTGCATGTATTATGGTTACTTGTAGTTTAATAATGGAGGTTTAAGAATTAAAAGTGTTGTGGGAATCTCCAGACCAAGGAAGACTAACCCTTTGTCAGTAGGTTGAGTGTGTTTCGGTTAACTATATAAAGGGTCTTAACAGCAGAGGGACCAGCTGCTGCCCACACTGTGGGGCACGAGTTGGAGCCCACATATTTTCAGCCACATTTTTCATAACTTTAGAATCGAGCCATCATGACTAAATCAAGCCACAATTTGGTAGGTATGTATGGTCTCAAACTAAAATATATTTATTTTTATAAATGAATTTTAAAGGAAAAAATATTGTCTAGTTCTTTTAAAATTATAAGATAATTAACCTGCTGATAGTCTTTTGGATGCTTTTTGCACAATTTTCCTTGGAAACAAGTTGAGCGAGTAGAGTGGGTTTTTGATAAAGGTAGGTTGGAGGATAGCATTGTATACCTGAAATTTCTCAGCTTGTTTGGCCCATACTATGGACTATACTTTATTATTTTGGTATGCTTAGAAATGACCAACCAATCAAATTGCTATTAATATTTAAAAAATCATTAATGCATATGCACAAATAATTTCCTAAAAGCTATAGGGCACGTCTGTAGTCAACAATATGACAACACAATTTACTACAAGGGAGGGCAGTCACATTTCATACCACATCAAAGTACAGTGACATTTCCACTTTAAATTAACAGTGATACCTCAAAACTGTTCTGGTAGCGGTTTTTAATGGATCGAAATTTACAATTTAGTAAATGGTGTAAAATCACTTATACTTAGAAATAAACTTTACCAATTGACTAAAATAATGCATGTTAACAGTTTGTCTATTTGCATGTAAAAGCGGGCCACCAGAAAACCCTTATTTACTATGCAAGTGTTTAAATTATTTTAAAGACTCTTATTTAAAAGCGTTAAACATTTTTATCAGGTGAATTCATTTAAACTCTCTACTCCAGAAGATAGTTTGAAGGCCCAGGCTTGAGCCTTCAAACGACTTCCAAGGAAAGGTGCAAGGCAGAGGGAATGGCATTTGAGGTACCAGAGATAGTGTGCTTCTTAAAATAATTACTAGTTCAGTGTTGTTATATAAAATAAACATAAGAAACTAAACCCCCAAAGTGAGAATTTCATCCACATTCATAAAGCAAATATCTAGCACTTGGTTTTTTCCTGGCTCTCAAAATCTAAGTCTGTGAACAAATCTTTGGCTTCACTTCATTTAGGTTGATTTGGGCATTATGATCACCTGTTATCAGAGATTTACAGTGTAAATTCTTCAACAGCATTGGTTTGCCAAGTGTATTAAAGAGGTCACATGGATGGTATATTTACCTGAGATAAACTACAGAAAGTAGTGTAAGAAAAGGGCACATGGCATAGTTAAAATTATAGAAATCAAATTAGCATCACTTTTTGTTGCCAAAATAATTTCTTAGATTTAACCATTTCTTATCCATGACACATACCAAACACCTCAACTAAATTAAGTAATTCCAGAGTAATTCATTAATAGCTTATGGAATATGGGCTTACCATCCCTAGCCTGACCTTAGGTCTATCTTCCTCTTCATACTACTGAAATAATATACCTTTACAGTGTTCCTCTTTGTCCTGGTTTCCAGCTATTTGGCATTTACTTCTGATCTAACGACAACAAAATTGTCATCTAACTGGTCTCAGTTGGAGCCTGATGTGTCGTAGACCTGTATCTACACCTGAGCAGTCCTCCCTGTGCACATCCCTGAACGCTTACCCTGATCCCTCCATGCTCAAGCATCTACCCATTCCTTTTGTCCCATAAACCTTGTGAACTCACCCTGTTGGGAGATCTTCGTTTTCTTTCCCATGACTTAACTTTCTATCAGTGTCAGAGTAGATAAGAAGGCTTGTAAATACTGTAATATATTTATTAATATTTGAAAGGCATTCATTCAGTGGACAATGGAAATTAACCTTCCCAAGGCAAATAAAAATTAAATCAAATAATTGCTATGTATAATACATTGACTTAATAGTCTTACTTGAGTTCAAATCTTAAGCCTTTCAAATTAAACTAGGTTTGTTATGTAGGAATTTTTTAAATGATCTTACATTTGAAAAGATTATGTGATTGGCACCGTGAACTCATACCATGAATTTTTAAGGCTTTTATTTTTCTAACTGTATTAATAAATATAAGCATGGATTTTAGGTATCACATAGGGGACATGAAAGTTTTAAATTATGTTGTTATTTGCTAAAGCAAAATAGCAGGACATTTTGTACATGCAAAGCTGTTGAAAGGCCACGGAGAAATGTGAATACTGACTGGACTTTGACCTTGCCTCCTGCAAGCATAAAAGACAAGGTGTTGCTGGTGTGCAGGGTGACATGATGGTACTAAAAGTTTTCCATTAAAATCTTTTATTTTAAAATTTAGGGAAAAATAAAATGGCTTTCCATCATATCTTCTGTGTTGAGTTTCTATTGTAAAATGATGTTGTCTTTTGGTAACTAGCTGTCAGCAACCACCTATGCTGAGAAAGCAAGATACTTTTATTACCAGCACCTTATGATCAGTTTGAGAAATACAATCTAACAAGGACCACATTGGAAAAATAAATAAAAATGGAGCCTCCAAAATAACTGCTATGCTTCCAAGCAGTCATGAGTCCTTTTTTACCTTAGCAACACAGAAATTAAAATTTTATAAACATTTTATTATATAAGAAGCTGTATATATGTAGGCCTGGCTGGTGTGGTTTAGTGTATTGTGTGCCAGCCTGCAAACCAAAGGGTCACTGGTTCAACTCCCAGTCAGGACACATGCCTGGGTTGCTGGCCAGGTTCCCCAGTGTACGGTGCATGAAAGGCAACCACACATTAATGTTTCTCTCCCTCTCTTTCTCCCTCCCTTCCCCTATCTCTAAAAAGAAATAAAATCTAAAAAAATTAAAAGAAGCTGTATATATGTAGACAGATTATATATAGAAAGATGATAAAGCTTTTATATGTTTTTTAAATAGAATTCCTCAAGGGATATATTCCTAAAATGTCCCATGATAAGAAAACTTCTTGTTATTGCCCTTTAGTTGCTTGAGAAAAAATTAGAAAAGATCAAACCCAGAAATGAAGCTTAGGAAAGTTATGTTTTAATGTTAATTAAATAGCATCATTTAAGGTATTTACATGTCTTAAATATTATGTGATACTGAGTTTGATATTCACATACAAAAGCTACTTTCTTATTTGCCAGACATATTTTAGGAACTCCTTCTGTAACAGGGTGCAGCCAAGAGGGGGGGCCCAAATAGGGATTTGGATGGGGTCCAGAACTCAAGGTGTCCAGGAAATACTAGAAAGATACAGAGGATGTCCTCACTACCCTCCCTGCCCCCCCACCCCCTGCCAGAGGTGTGAGTTGGGGGAAGGGACACATGGAGCAGGGCCATTGAGAGCTGGTTTCATAGATATGTTAAATAGCTGTGGCCCCACTTTGACTAGGGAGGTGGGAGTGACTTTGACCCAGGATGTAACTGGGAAGCAACTCCCCCTGTCACAGCACCTGCGTGAGAGCTTGGAGATGATTGGCTCCACACCATGGGGCTACACCTGCCCAGACTCACTATGGCAGCCCAGTAAAGCAGGAAGGAAGCAGGAATGCTGGCAGGTGTAACTGACTGTGGGAGGAGTCAGAAATGGGGCTGCAGGGGAAGGTTGGCTCGGGGATTTAAACAGAGATGCAGCAGCCATTGAAGGGAGAACCACAGGGTTTGGCCAGAGTGGGGATTCCCACAGCTTTGGCAGAGGAGAGAACCACCCGTCTTTGGGGTGATCCCTTTTGCCACGTGGCTTAGGAAGCAGGACCGACTTTGCCTGGAAGAAAAGGGGTGAAGAGACTCTTGCTGGTGGGCCATGAGAAGTGCCACATGGCCTTGGATTACCTGGAGATCCTGGCGGCAACACAGCTGATGGTGCCGGGAGCCTGAATCACGGACTTCTGCTTCTTGAAGGGTAAAAGCAATCAAAATCTATGAAGGGAAGGGTCGGGGTGCTCTCCCCATGAGAGAGAAGCTGCACTGTCCTTTTTCCTCAACAGGACTCAGTAGTCCCTGTGAATTTGTCTTGTATCTCACCCACAAGCTGGGGTCCACATCAAACTATTTCTTTTTCCTTCTAAGCTCCAGTGAAGGAAAAATATGTAGTTGTAAATCACCATTGTCTAGAATTTCATAGAGAACTGCTTCTAGGAAAGGGGTTGACTGCACGTATGATGTGTTAAGAAACTCCAGTTCCACTATTTCTACAGAGTGTTCAGGCACAAACACATACAGACATTCATTATAAAGCTTATAAAGGTTATACTGCTGCTTCCCTCATGTCAGCCAAAGGACCATGACTAGAAACATCCACCAAAAATGTTTAATAGCCAAGAAACCCCTTAACATAAAACTCTGCATATACTAATTAAATGATTAGGTGCAATTACTTCACAGATTGAATTTGCACTATTCTGGCTTATTCCATTAAAATGTATATGATGTATAATTGATGTATTTAGAATAGATCTTACTGTGCAATAAAAATTCTGCAGCTGTATTTGTATGAGGCTGGTGGCAAAATCTGAACCACTATAGTATTAATGAAGCAGTGGAAGTAAAAATGCTTCAGGACTTACAGGCCATAGCTCTTGAGAAGTGGGCTTTGGAAAATGGGGCATCAAGAAGTTGCTTTTGTGCCCGGTGCTTAATTGCTGCAGAATCATGTTTGAACCTATGCCATCCATGTTCAGCACGACTCAGTGTTTATATTTCGTTTCCACCCAGAGGGCCAGACACCATCAGTTGCATACTAAAAATGCTCTTACAAGCTGCTCTAATAAATATGATTCTCTTAATTGAATAAGAGGGGGTACTCCGTTTCACTTAGGTATGGCTGGCAAGGAGGGACACACTTGCTCAAGTTGCTCACTTGAAGTTTGCCCGTCTATATATTCTTTTTTGCTTTGCTGTTCCCTTGTGAATGCAAGAATTGTCTCTCAATTCCTGGCCTACCTCCCTCCTGGTCCTTTTCCCTAGGGTGACAGCCGAGAATGTCATATCCCAACTCTTCCCAGGAGCAGCAGTGTTTAAGAGAGTAGAAACGCCATAGAGGATTTGAGGATTTCTGTAGAGCTAAGCTGAATATCAAGTTTCTAAGCAAATGGTATCAACACTATAGGGAAACATGGGAGAAAGAACAAACAGCAAGATTGTACACAGGTAAATTCTTCTAAACAATGCGGCTACTGCTGTATAGAATCTTTTCCTTAAACATTGCAAAGAAAAAAAAGCCTTTCATCTTGCCCACCAAAGAAGATGACATGAGGTAAAAAGACCCTTGGATCATCCTACCACAATCCAGGGTTGTTTCAGAAGTCAAATCCACAGAAGACAACCTTGGACTAAGCGCTGTAGTGTAACTGGCTTAGACAATCCCACCTCCAAGTGACTCCTGTGACACACAGCCTAAAATTTCCTCCTGATGTAGCCAGTGGTAGACACAACTTCTAATTATAAAAACTGGTCCTGTCTGTTCCAAAATGGTACTCCCTAGCAAAACAAAACAAAGCACTTGTTTTAGGACCCAAGAGCTTTCATCCTGATAACTGAAAAAAACTACACTATAATTCACATGGTAGATTCTTTCAGCAATATACCTGGTTTCAAGTATCTAAAATGGTTCTAACTAAATTATGCTCCAGCTTGGCAGCAAAAGGGCTATCTGACATTGGGAAAGTTCCTTAACATTTCTTTTTTTTTTAAATTTTTTATTGTTATTCCAGTACAGTTTTCTGTCTTTTACTCCCGTCCCAGTCCTCCCCCCGTTTGCTCCCCACCTCCCTCCCCTTT
>PVKM010010370.1:0-35039 GCA_004027735.1 Carollia perspicillata
TGAGATTTCAAGGGGAAAAAATAAAGAATTTAGCTGAAATTACAAATATCTCTACAATGGAGCTGCTCTGACATGATACTCTCTCCTCAAGATATTTTCTTCTTTCTTGTCACTATTCATGTAGACATCAACATATTTTGATTACAAAACAGAGTGTATTATATTCACAAGTATATTTCTTCATACTGCAGATCACTCTCAAGTTCTCCGCCATGTGTTCTCTTACACTGGTATTTAAAGTTTCTATCACTAAACATTTAGCTGGGTCAGTACATGCCCTCTGAGAAAAAACTTTATCACCACTCTGCGTGCTAGTTCTTTTCTCTCCTCTCCTGCCTCCTTACCCTCTCAGTGGCTGCTGATGTTTGTGGCTGTAACGGTTTGGGAGATAGCATCACCCTATTACAGTTGTCATTTTAGTTTGAGGAGTAACTAATAAGATTCCAACCATCTTAATGTTTAGTGATCCTTTCTTCCCTTTTGTGTACCCTCCCTTTAAGAAATTAGAAACACAAAATTCCCATTGCAATGAGTAAATTGCACACATTCTTCCTATGGATTGAATGATGTTCTTATAATCTTGATTTTCCCCCAAGAATATTGAAGGTCTCTTAACCTCACAAAAAATAGTCCCAGTTAATCATAAAAAATGGTTCTAAAAGAGGGCAGATGTGATATCTAACTTATTTGTTTGTATTTCTAAATTTTAGCAATGGTTCTTGGCACTCCAAATTATTTATCCAATGGATAAGTGAATTTTTATTCTTCTATCTTCTTATGAAAGAGAAATTGTCTTCATGAATAGACAAAGTCCAATGTGAAGTTTTATTTACTTTAAAATTGTTCTTTCCTAAATTTCTTTCCCATACACAATTGTTACAATTCTTTTACTCCTCATTTAGTTTCTTTCTCAATATTATGCTGAGCTCAATGTTTTTTGTTTCCATTTTCTACTATATCTAGCATTAGAATAGGTTGTGATAGTTAATAAAGTACTACCTATTAAAATTGAATTTTATAAAGCATTTTGGGAGAAATGTTATCCAAAATAACACTTACTTTATTGCCTGCCTAAGCTTTTGAAATTTAATTTTGGTGTGATTGGATTTTAAAATTAACTCAATGTAAAAAGAAGTAAGATCTAAGTGCAATTTTTAGCTTTTTTTCTATAAATTTATCTATTTTCATCAAATGCTACCATAAAGTCCAGAATGACAGAAAATTCACATGTACTTACAGTAAAAATAACTAATAACTGCATGCTGAAACATATTTTATGTCAGAAGTTATTTGTTGGTTAGTTGTCTGGTTTTTATGAAAACTGAATCATACATTTTCATGAAGGCAGCATAACAATGGTTAAAAACAGATTCTGGAGTTGGGTGGAAGGACTTATGTACAAACATGACCCTGCCCCTCACAGCTGTCATGGTACTGGGCTGCGCTGCAGTGTGTGCGTAGGTTCTCCTCCACAATGAGGACAGGATACAACCTGCCTGGTTAGGCTGTAGAAGATTCCATACGTTGAGTGTATGAGCACATGTCACTTAGTTTTGTGTTACCACTGAATGTCTGACATTCCCTTACAACTTTGAATTGTTCTGTAAATTGAATATTATCATTCCCAGTTTATTCTTAGGAAAGTAAACCATGAAAGAGTTAAGTAATTTTTCTGATGTCATATTAATGATGAGCTGAGGTCTGAATCAAGATTAATCTGATTCTAATGCCTTTAGTGTTTTTGCCTGTTGCTCAAGGGGCAACCTTCACACATCTTTTTTTATTTCACACATTTTTTACATATATACTCAGTAAGGCCACTGTTTCTCCTTCAAAACAGGTCAAAAATCTTACCACTTCTTTCCATCCAAATTGCCACTACCTTGGTCTCAGCCTATATCAACTCCTGCCTGGAATTCTTTATTCGCCTCTTAACAAGTCTTTCTACTTCTATCCTTGACCCTAGCTTCTATTCTCAACACGACCACCCAAGTTATCTTTGCAAAGTATAAGGTCTGACCCCCTGTAGTTCTGCTGAGAACCCCTCACCAAAAACCCATTTCACTGATATTGAGTACCACCATCCTTACAGAGGCCAACTGTGTCACATAAAGAGTCGGTACCCGATGGCCTGCAGCACAAATCTCCCGGCGGCCATATTTTAATAGCCCAAGAGCTAAGTATGGCATTATTAATAAATGGGGTTTTTAAAGTTTTTTATTGTTTAGTATGTGAAAAGCATATGAAAGTTAACTTTCAGTGTCAGTAAATAAAGTGAATTTGAACATCCCCACTCCCAATCTTGTATGTTTTACTTATGGATGCTATGGCACTACACAGTCAGAATTGAGTAGATGCAACCAAGACTCTGCAGTTTGCAAAGCCTAAAATGCCACTGGGATCTCTACAGAAAAGTTTGCTAAATTCGACCTAAAATATCTTGACTGTCTTACCTCAGTGACTTCATATCTTGCCCCCACACTACTCACTGCACTTGAGCAACACTGAGATTTCTTCTTCTGCCTTGGGGCCTTGGCACTCAATGTTTCTCCTTCCTAGAAGACTCTTCTCCTGGATCTCCACATTGCTAATTCCCCATGCCTCTTTTAGATGTCACCTGTTCATTGGGATAACCTACACTGAGCATCTTGTTCAATGCTGTAATGTGCACCCTACACTTTGTAGCCTCATTCTCCCTCAATTTGCTCTACCTCTTCTTCTTCTTTCATAGCACTTACACCCTCCTAACAGGCCATATGATTTGCTTATTTACTATGTTTGGTTTTTATTTTCTGTCTCTCCTTGCTAGAATATAAGCCCCATGAGGACAAAGAACTTTGTCTGTTTAGCTCAGTGAAATATTTTAAGTGCCTAGAAGATGGCTTTAAAAACAATCACATTCATTATTGTTAACTGTTGAATGTAATATTATATTACCACTTACTAAGCAAAGTATTTTAATATTTGACCTCTGGTACCTCTCTAGAGCTGCTACTTTTATTTAATGTTTTCTCTCAGGTTCATTATACTCAAAGGAAAATGCACTTAATTATTTAGTTAGCTGAGTAAATTGGTTATAATAGTATTAAACACCATTTTCACTTTGCCAAGAAGAAAGCTATCTTTCTAGTGCTTCACTGGGAAAAAAATTGAAACAACTTTGAAATCTTATATATGTGAATATGCTTGGTAATTAATGCTACTACTAGTATTGAGTTTTATACACAATTACTGTAATGTCATCTGTGTGATAAATAATGTCATCTGAAATAATTACACAATATAAATATTTCTTTATAAGGAATAATATTCACAACAAATTATTTACAGATATTTTTGAATAGAATTATACTCATTAACAAAAATTTTAAAAATGATAAATAGTGGCTAAGCAATGTATGATTTATTTTAAATTTTATAAAGCACTTTGGAAAAAGGAAATGTTTTCCAAAATAATATTTATTTTATTCACTGTCTCTACAAAGTTTTAAAGTTTAATTTTGTCATGATTGGATTTAAATAATTAACTCAGTGTAATATAAAATAATATTTTAAGTGAAAATCTTAGCTTTTTAAAATAATTTTAATTAACTTATTTTTATTGAACCCTTCAAAAAATAATTCAAAATGAGTAAAATCACCACACACAATAGTAAAAATGACAGATAACTGCATACAGAAACATGTTTTATGACAGAATTTGAGTAATAGCTTTGAACAAGGAGTCCTAGGACAGAAAACACAAATTATATTAATTTCATTATTTTCTAAAATGTCAAAAGCAGAAAAATATAGCTATGGCATTCTACCAAGTTAAAAATCAGTTTAAACTTATGTCTGTTCATATATAATAGAATGAGATTTGATATTCAAAATGATGATTCTGAAAAACTTGAAAATCCTGAAAGACCATTTAAATCATCTCACCGTACTTTATTTTTATTACCTTTGTAAATTTTATTTCATTCTCTTCATTTAAAACTTAGACATCTACTTGGGAGTAAATAAAAATGTTTCACATAGAATCCTTATAACAGTGAATAAAATAGAGGATATGCTCATTTTACACTGATTCTATCAATAATTTACAACTTGATTGTGGGTTGATAATAATCTATTCTTGTTGCCATTTGAATGGTCCACTACAAATTCTAAAATCACCTGTAAACAGTTAACTGGCACCTAACATCCACATTTGACAGAAATGTGGCATAAGAGAAGAGGATGGCTTGTTCAATGAACTGGGTGGAGATTGAAATTTTAAAGAAATAGGTCCAGATAGCTAAATATTATATTTAGTATGCATTTAATTTATATATTAATCATATATAAATTATGATTAGATGATCAGATATTAGGCATAATTTAAGTTGACATGATATGTGGTCCTAAGACATTGGCTTTCTGATTGATGCTGACAGTCTGTGGCCTGGAGTGTATTTGAGTTTATACACAGGTTTTATAGGCTCTCTAGTCTGAAGAAAGTAAAATTACCCAAGTTGGAAAATTGATTCAGCCAGAATTTAAAGTTTCTAAAATAAGATATGTAGAAAATGGGTATTGAAAAATAACATTTAGAATGATAAAAGAAAGTTGCAGAAAATATTAATATTTTTCAGTGGTTCAAGATATTTTTATATGAATAGTGTGGAGAAGACCATGACTTTGTCTCTGTAGGACAGTCAACAACTGCAGCACTGTACACATATAGAAAATCTCTCATTTCCCACAGCACAAGTTCATACATACCCATTATATGCCAAGGAAGAGAAAACATCTTAAACTGGCCCTGGTTTGGGAAAACCTAGTCACTGGATACAAAATGATAAATGCAAAATTTGGAGGTGAAAGACTTAATGAAGCAGGAGATGCTGTGGAAGTTTAGATACTTAAAACCATACACAGGGAAATGGATTTCAACTTTGGGAAGCTCAAGAAATCTATGTGGAGGTACAAGGGAGAAAAATGAGAACCCAACCTAGTAATGCAGTTGTCGTAGTTAGAGATTCTCCATGGCAATGGAAATCAATGATGCTGAAGAAAATTAACCAATTTACTATATGAACCTAATACAGTGGCTACCATTGACTTCTCCTTCCCCAAAATGTTCTCAACTATAAAATACTACTTTTAAACATCATTTTCCTTTTTATTTTATTATTTATTTCTATATTGTTTTTATTTTTATTAACTTTTTTATTGTTGTTTGAGTACAATTGTGTCCATTTTCCCTCACCATTCCCCTGACCCTAGCCATCCCCACTTCCCACCCTTGATCCTACCCGTCTTTGGCTTTGTCCATGTGTGCTTTATAGATGTTTTTAAAAACCCTTCCCCCTTCCCCCCCATTATCTCCTCCCACCTCTCCTCTGGTTACTGTCAGTTTGTTCTTAATTTCAATGTTTCTGGTTATATTTTGCTTGCTTGTTTGTTTTGTTGGTTAGATTCCACTTATAGGTGTTAAATATTATTTTAAATGACAGCTATACTTAATAATACTATTGTTTAAATGTTGTATGCTTTTTTTCATAGATTTGTGAGGAAATTATACTGGGGATCAGAGTTAGCATTGAAGTTAACAATAAAGTTAACTCTATTAAAGTTAATATTGTGCCGTCTTCTTTAGGAATGGACCTCTCGGTAGTTGCATCTCAGGAAATTCTGGTTTTGTTTTGCTTTGTTTTTGTTTTTTAATGTAATATGCTAAGATGTTTTGGTTTCAAAGTGTGTGATTGAGTTGAAAAGATTGAAATTGATTGATTTGAATATTTCTGTGCCTATTTTTTTATTCTCCTCAATGTGTTATCTGGTTTTCTAAGACTTGCTTTTAGAGATTAAGTTCTTTCTCAGTAAGTGATGTCAGTTTTCCACATTTTCTGTACGCATACTTGGCTATTTATTTCTCCTGTCATTCTCCACCTCAGTGGAGAAAGGGTGTCCTTGAGACTCAAAGGGACTATAGCAACCAGACAATTATTCTACAGTTGTTTTGTTGTTGTTGTTTGTTTTCAGCTCTGGCAAAAAGAATGTTGAGTGGAGAATGGAAATTACCTTCTAATTCTTGAAGACTTAGTATTTTGTGGAGGCTACTGACCACAATCATTACTGTCTCCTAATAGATTCTAGAGCACTAGTTTCTTTGGGAATGAAACAAGTTATTAGTATTTCATTAAGTGTTTTATTTGTGTCTTTGTTTATCTGTTTCCAGAAAATACAATGCAATATCCAATTTAAAATAGTTCATCCCTGAATTCCTATTTTTTTTTCTTTTCTTTCAATGTGCTTGCATTCCTTTTTCCTTTAATTTGGCAGAAATCTGTAAAAATTCAGCCACCCCCTGCAGAGGGGTACTGGTCTTCATACACTTGCTCTGATTTATGCTGGTATAAGTTGGTCCTAACATATGTACAAAACTGTAGATGACAGAATGATAAAATTATTGTATAGTGAAAAAAATCAATACAAATTCAGAAACACAAACTGATACTCTACAGAATATCAGAAATGAGTTATAATTAAAAATCAGAGTGTAGATGTCCATTTAGCCTTCTGTTATCCTAAAGTTCAGTTTTACTGAACTCCATATCCCCATGAGCTTTCTTAATGTGTTTTATTTATTCTACTTTTACCTATTCTAATTGGCTTCTAAGCAAATTCTGGTGCTTTTCAAGTTAAAAATATCCTTGCCTTCTACTGCAGTATTGTAAATATTGTGTTCAATCATATTATAATCACTGCCTTCATTTAATGTTTTTGGGGTTGCTGTTGCTACCTTGTTATAAATGATGTAGAGTGTTATTTGTATTTGTATTAGAATGTACAGTTAGTCAATGGAAAACATATATTGTATTATTTCAATGAGTTAATCAAATATTAATGTATTATGCATTTGCATTTTAAAGAACAAAAATGGATTATTAATGGTAAGGTTGTGAGATACATATTTACAGACTTAAGAATAGAGTGGTCCCATATTTAAGGTAACATTTGCATTTGAGAAGTCTTATGCAAATCTTTTAAAAATATGTTCTTTAGAACTAATTTGTCTTTATTCTAGTCATGTGACATACTGCATATGATAGAGCATCATATCATATTCATATCCAGTCCCTTAGGTCATGAAGATTTGGAATTCTGCCCTACAAGCCAGAATATCATGTACTGAGATAGAACGAAATCAAGATTGAATGATAAACTTTATATCCTCTGACTTTGGTAGGTATGAAGCACTGATTTTTTAAATTACACTCAAAGAATGAAAATGGTAACTATAAAAAATCTGCGTTATATATAATACAGTGTAGTATTTTAATACATGTAAAATATTTAATATCATGTTTAGCCCATTAGCAGTACTCAACAAATGGTGGTAATGGGGTGGTGGTAATTGATTTATTGGGATAGTACTTATTATGATGATAATAATTATTATTACATGGATTCATGTCTTCATTCAGGCAGAACTAATAATTAAAATAATTTATAGTACTTTTGTATCAAAAATTAATGTATAAGTAGAAAATAACACACATGAAAGTCTGGGAACTATTTGTTTAATATATAGTGTAGCAGAAATTTTATTCTTATTTTACTTATAGACAGAGATCACATCAAGAGAAAATCATGACCACTAATATAGAAAATTATCAGTAATACTTAGGTGAGAAGAGAATATCTGTGGGCTAACTTTTTGATATAACTTTAAAAACCCATTGACTTGATTTAAATAATTATAATACTTTAGGTGGTAAAATGGCTATAATATGATTATTTCTTAATTTATTTTATAATATTTTCATTCTTAAGAGAATTGCATGGGTAATCAATATAATGGCCATGTCCACACAGAGTCAAACCATCTGGAGAAAAGGGGAAATAGAGGTGGCCATCTCTGGCCAGGTTTTTGGTCTCCAGGAACAATCCCTCGTATTCAGATACTTAGAAATATGTCCTCATAGGGATATTTGAATGGGGTTAATGCAAGATTTGAATGACTGAAAACCTTCTTCTTTTTACATAGAAATATTTGTGCATTTTGCATAAATTATACCAAATATCGATGATATAGTGTAACACATCAAAGGTATACTTTGTTACTGATACATTCCATGCATTTACCTGCCTGGCATAACAAGGACTTTATTTTGTGGGATATATGTGTTCCCCAGGCCCCAGATATGTCGACAGAATGGACTTGTATTCTTCTCTGATACCTGAACTGACTGTAAACCCACAGCTACAGCAGGCACAAGGACTTACAGAGAATGACAGCTCGGATGGGACACCATAGACTTTCATTCTGCACCTGATCTCAAAAATAAAATAAAGTTTACTGTCTTCACAGTTTTCAATAGGGTCCCTTCCCCAATACTAAATTTGTTGATTATTTTTAAAAATGGAAGAACTATACAAACAGACAGGGAAATAAGGTGCCTGCAACACCCCCTGTTGAAAGCTGCATTACTTATTCCGCTTGAATGAATTTAGATTGGATAAATCTAGTAGGAAGTGAAAACCCTATTTCCAGCTGAGACTTAAAGATGTTTTACTAAAACATGCTTAAGCAAATGCATTTTGATGCCTCACAAGGAAGATGCACACAGAGTTATCTTTGTAGAAGTTCAATAGATTGTGTATCAGCAGCTAAAGAAAGATGTTTCTGATTTGCACTCACAGATTTGCATTGACTTCATTAAAATTCATAGTATGCACAGTAGAAAATAGTTAAATATGACTTTTGGACGATACCTAACAATGGAAAGTAACATTTTTTTTTCCTGTTCAGTAGTTAGCCATCCTGCTGAAACTCTGCATACTCACCCAGAAACTGGACCTTTGACAGAGGTTCCTCCACCCTGACAGTCTAAGACGGTGGAACTGCACTTCAACTGGCATCGCTCCACCTCACAGGATCCCAAAGGTTTTCACGTCCACCTCAAGCCCAGACAGTGGCAAAGTAGAGAGGAATTGAAGAAGCAAAAATAAATATTAAAGTACATAAGAATTAAATATTACCTATTTAAATAGCAATTATGCCGTTGAAAACAAGATCATCACACCTGTACAAGAAAAGGCAGGCAAGCCCAAAACATCTGCTTGCATCCACCTGCCAGACACCTGTTTTGCTGTTTCAATGCCATTTGATTGCTGGAGATGTAGAGGCTCTTGTGAGGTAATGAGTGATTTTACATTATGCATGATTGAAAACAGGTGTTCTAATGCTGTACAATTCCATGCATGAATAATTCAGTTTGTTTAGAGCAAGATCTTTAAAAGAAGTGCTGCATGGGTTTTATTATTTCTATAAACATGAAGGTTATTTTTTTTTTACATACAACGATTGTTCCTTTTCAGTCAGCTTGTTCCTGGCAATTTTTGTGTAATTTTATGGATGAGGAATAATATCTTGAAAGGTAAAATTGATCATACTTAAAACATGTAAGAAGTAAAATTGAAAGGTCTGTTAGCAAGAGGAAAAATGGTATTAAAATGCAATGTTCTAAGTGAAAATGCCTGATTATTTCCTTCCTGCTTTGCCTGCTTTCTGATGGTAACAAAACATTCGTCTGAGAGCTATAATTAGGGAGTGGTGAACTATTTGGGAAAATAGGGAAATTGTTTTGTATCTCAGCCCAAACACCAAGCAGAGCCCAGACGTCCTTAAAGACAGAACTGGTGTTAGCAGCCCTGCTTTTCTACTTAGATATCAGGAGTTCACACCCTCTTGAATCCACTGTAGGATACCACTGAAAGAATCTCTTTTGCTCCAATTTCCACTTCAAGTTTTGTCTACCCTGGTGTTCTGGAGTCAAAAGTGTCATTATCAGAATGTTGTATTTCAAATAGCAAGAGAAATCCCTGAAATCCCCACATGAAGATTTATAACCTCACCAAGAAGACATAAGACTTGTTCTCTTAGTGACTTGTTCTTTTGGAGACAAAACACACTGTGGTGTCTCAAATCATATATCATTAAATATTTAAAATTTCTGAGGTGAGAGAGAGAAAGAAAATATATTTGCTTCAATTAATACCATATAAATAATGGAAAGACGAAGGGGAAAGAATTACACTCACATTGCTGTTACTAATTTACATTTGCTGAGTGTTTCATACAATATAAACCATAGAATAAGAGAGTTATTGACACATCACAATCCCTTCCTAAAAATGTACCACCTCAGCAAGTCATCAGCTTTGAGCTTTGAGGTTTGGCTCCCTTCCCTCATTTTAAGAGCTGTGGGGAGCTTCACAGGGGAATCTATTATTGAAAAGCTTTTCAGTTAGAAGGAAGTTGTAAGCTAGGTCCTTCATGTGGGGAGCAATACTGGGAAAGTCACAAGAAAAAATAGAATATTTGGTATCAAGGAGAACACTTTCATTGCTATTGACACAGCAGATTGACCTTATTCCATCCCATGGGGGGATAAGGTTGGAGAGCAGACCTTTACAAGTATTCACCAAATATAAGTGTTGGCCACATAAATTTAGAGAATCAGTGCCAGGAAGGACTTCAGATATATGGATGGACTAAAGGATGTAAGTGACCAGAAGAGAGAAATGTTGGTTTGGCAATCCTGACCTAACATAAACTGACCTCTTCCTCTGAAAGTTAAGATAGCAAAACACTCTTTCTGAACCTACTAAATATATATAAAATCTATTTTTACTACATACCTCAATGTCTTTAGACACATAAAATATTAAGTTGAATCATATGAACATGCAATTTTTGTTGGTCAAAGCTAGTTGAATATTGCACATTTTGCATGGTTCACTGTATTTCTCTTAAGGGTCCTTCATTTAGAGGCATCACTTATTCTTGAATACAGTAAACCATAACTAGTATTTAAAAAAAATTCTTCCGCAGCTGGTGTGGCTCAGTGATTGAGTGCTGGTCTGTGATGAAAAGATAGCTCGTTCTATTCCCAGTCAGGGCATATGCCTGGGTTGCCGACCAGGTCCCCAGTTGGGGATGTGCGAGAGGCAGCCTATCCATGATCTGTTGCACATTGATGTTTCTCTCCCACTCTTTCTCTCTCACTTTCCTTCTCTCTAAAATTAAATAAATGAAATATTTTAAAAAAGCAATGCTTTCTGATAGAACTAAATGCAGAGACAGACAAAGAGTACTACATGTTCAGCAATCACTTGAAGGCCTCACAACCATGGTAGAAGTCTGGTAATGCTCCACATTATACCAAGAAGTGAAAACTACTCTCACCATGAATCAGCTGTTTTAATAAAATTGTTTGGCCAATAGACCGAGGCAGAGGTTGCAGCTTCTGCCTGTGCCTCGTAATGATAGCTGTTAGGACTCATTCACAAAGAACTGAGACACCATGCTTGAGGATCTATATAGTAGGACTTCATGTAGAGTAAGCATCCCAGTCAATAGCTTTGTCTAGCTCTCAGCCAATGACCAGCATCAATTCACAATCACATGAGAGAGCTAACTTTACTGTCCAACCGAAAGAGCTTTCAAATTGTCTCCAGCCCCGGCCACCACCAGATTGCAAATCCTAATTGATTAAATATGGCTGCAAATTTTTAATCAACTTAACATGGCACTCCTCTCATTGGGAGGTGGAGCCTATTTCCCCTGTTTGTGACTTTGGGCTGGCCTTGGATTATTAGGATATGGAAGAAGTGGTGAAGTGCCAGTTCCAGGTCTACTGGTAAGAGGACTGCCAGTTTTCACCTTCTTTCTGGGAATACTTGATCTTAAAAGTCAGGCTCAAATAAAAGGTAAGCCTTTTTGACTCACTGTGCCATGAGAAGCCCAAGCCACATTGGGAGGCTCTGGTTGATGAGACCCAGTAGGTCAGGGATTTCGGAGGTGAGGTAGCATGTACCACGTAAGTGGAGAAGCCACCTTGGAAATAGATTCTGCAGCTTCAGTGTCATGTGGACCAGAGAGGAACCCAGCTGAGCCCTTTCCTTACTCCTCACCTGCCAAGTTGTGAGTAAAATAAAATGGTTATTTCAAGCCACTAAGTTTCATGGAATAGTGTTATGAAGCAACAGATAAACATGATTTGCTTCAACAAATAATACAGATTCAGCTACAAAACATGTGTGAATTTCAGAAAATTAGTTTACTTCTCAGCCTCACTTTTCACATCTCAAAAATGGAGTATCAATATCATCTACCTTTGATTGCTTTGAGAATGAAAGTATGTGAAGTTTTCAGAAAAACGCCTGACTCATATAAACCCTCAAAATTTATAATCATTATAATTACTATTATAATGGTAATAGGACTCTACAAAGAAACAGAATACATAGGGAAATTCTGAATCCAGAATGTCCAAGTCATTTTTATAGAGAGATGCAAAGCTCCGGAGGTGGTCCTTGTTACCTTCTGCTTTTCAGTATGGCAGTTGTAAGTTTCAGTTGACAGATACTCGCCTTGGAAGTCAGAAAGCCTGGACTGAAGAGTAGTCAGGTGCTGTTTCAAGTATAAATTATTATTTTACATGGCAAATGTCACTCACAGTGAGCTGAAGACAATTCTTTGTGCTTGTCTGAGTTGTCCAAAAGGGTAGATACTAGGGAGAGGAACTGAAAGATGGAGGAGTTGGCAAAAACAAGCTCAAACTTTTTACTTTTATCCAGGCCCAAGCTAAGTTGAGACCCTGGTTTGTGCTTATGGACTGTAGTGATCAGCGATAGTTTTCCTGCGAACTAACAATGTTTAGCAAGCCTATATAGTGTCTTTAGTGTGTAGCTACAATAATCCCATGTGTAATAAGCCTCAACTTCTCCTAAATGTATTGTTGCTGTTTTGAAGGCACATTATCAATGGTCAGTTAAAGCAGGTGGGTATTTTTGATCATTTGAGTGTAAGCATTTGTACTAAATAGTAATTTAATTTTGGGGGCTTTAAGTACAGTTAAGTTGTCAGAACTTATAGAGGAGAAACCATGTTCTTTTAACTTGATGTACATACAGGTTGAGTCTAAGTATTTTTCACAGAAGAGGCAGCATTATGTAATTAGCTGTCCATGCTTGGTCAAGACACTTAACCTCTGCGATTTATCTATTTATTTTTATAATGTTGGAACAGGAAGTACCTACACATGGGGTTCATATGAAGATGAATGAAATTAACATTTGCAAAGCACTTAGAACAGAACCTGACATACTGCAAGTGCCATGTATTAGCTAAATAAATGTTTATTCATAATATTTATACTTTGGAGATAAGGCGATTTAGTCTCAACAAGTTAAGTATCTTAGATAACCTTCGTAGCAAGGTCACAATGGCACAAAATTTAGAACACATACTACTTAAAAAGGAGATAAACAATTGCTCAAATACTGCTAAAAGTCTATGGATATAATAAAAACAGGGTTTGAGGTGTTTGAGGTGGGAAGTTAAGGATTATTTAAACATATTTAAAATCATTGCAGAGTGCTATCATACTTTAGTATATATTAACATATGAAAAGTCAAGATAAAGAGAATTTAGAGTTTTGCAAAGTTATGGTTATTTGAAATAATGATCCAAATTAAATGGAATGTACAATATTGACAAATATGGTACTGTTTTTAAAATTCAGAGCCAAATCAAACTAACTGCTTAATATGTTTTTAATTTTTTCTTTATTTTTATTTTTGACAATATCACAGATGTCCTCATTTCTCCATCCCCCCTTGTCCTGTGTCCATGCAGCCCCATCACCATACTGCTGTGTCTACGAGTTATGCATATATGTTCTTTGGCAAATCCCTTTGCTGCCTTTTATCCAGTTCGCCCCCTCCCCTCTGACAGCTGTCATCTGTCCCATATATCCGCACTCCTATTTCTATTTCGTTCATTAGTCTATTTTGTTCATTAGATTCCACACATAAGTGAAACAATATGGTGTTAGTCTTTCTCTGGCTTATTTCACTTAGTATAATAACCTTCAGGTCCATCTATGCTGTCACAAAAGGCAAGATTTTATTGTTTTTGGAAGGTATATAGTATTCCACTGTGTAAACGTACCATAACTTTTTTATCCACTTATCTACTGATGGGCACTTGGGCTGTTTCCAGATCTTAGCTATTGTTAATAACACTGTTATGACCATAGGGGTCATATGTTCTTTTGAATTGATGTTTCAGGATTCTTAGGATATATTCCCAGAAGTGGGATTGCTGGTCAAAAGGCAGTTTCATTTTTAATTTTTCAAGGAAACTCCATACTGTTTTCCACAGTGACCACTCTGGTCTGCATTCGCAATAACAGTGCACTAGGGTTCCCTTTTGTCCACATCCTCTCCTGCACTTGTTGTTTGTTGATTTATTGATAATAACCATTCTGGTAGGTGTGAGGTGATATCTCATTTAGATTTTAATTTGCATCTTTCTCATGAGTGGTATGTTAAGCAGTTTTTCACATGTCTGCTGACTATCTATATGTCCTCTTTGGAGAAATATCTATTTAGATCCTTTGTCCATTTTTTAATTGGATTTTTGTTTTCCTGGTAGTAAGTTGTATAAGTTCTTTACATATGTTGGAAATTAACAATTTATTAGATGTATCATTGGCAAATACGTTCTCCTATACAGTGGGGTCCTTTTCATTTTGTAGATGTTTTCTTTTGCTGTGCAAAAGTTTTAGTTTGATGTGTTAATGTTTTCAAGTTTGGAAAATCTTAAATGATGTAAACATAATTGAAAATCTCAGATAAGTATGTTATATAACTGAATTATAGTAACAATGTTTTACATTGATATTTGAGGCACTTTTACAAAGAGTTTAGGAGAAATTACGAAGTAAAACACTTTCTCCTGAAATGCTAAGTGTCAGATGAGGAATGAAAATCTGAATATTTAAATCACACAAGGATAGGGTATGCAGGACCAGGACAAGTACTGGCTGGAATAACTGTCTGGAGCAAATTCACATAACAAGCAAGCAAGCAAAATATAACCAGAGACAATGAAATTAAGCAAAAACTGACAGTAATCAGAGGGGAGTTAGAAGGGGATGATGTGGGGGAGGGGGAAGGGTTGTCAAGAAACATGTATAAAGGACACGAGGACAGAGCCAAAGGGGGGTAGGATCAAGAGTGGGAGGTGGGGATGGGTGGGGCATGGGGGGAGTGCTGGAGAGGAAATGGAGACAACTGTACTTGAATGATAAAAAAAATTAATATTCACACATGGGATATACAAATGGAAAGAAAAGAATATCCTTCAGCTGTCATACACAGAAAGTATGACAAAGAAAGTGGCATATTTGTTTGGAGATTAATTGAAAAAAGAAATGAATATATATTTATAAAGTTGTTGTATAATCTACTTTTGAGAAGTACCTGCTTATTAGGTAGTAGTTCGTACTCCCCATGTCAGTCTTACTAACTGTTTCCTCACTGGACTAGCTTTCCCTGTTGTTCCCTAGTTGATCATTCTCTTTGAAATCCATCTCAGAGTGCACATCTTTCTTTTGCTTATACATTGCATAAGTAAAATATACATATACACATATATACACCTATATACACATATGTACACACATACACACACAGAGACATATATATGTCTCTCTCTATATGCCTATATATGTGTATATACACATATATTAGGCCTGTCCAGAAAAAATCCAGCCATGGTTAATATAATAAGAATGGTTTGGGTGACATCAATGTAACCTGGCAGCCAAGGAGGGTGGACTGGAATGTGCATGGATGAACAATGAAGATTAGTCAATGGGGGCAGTAGATGACACTGAGTGAACATGTGTACTATGTGGCCATCACATTCTTTTTTTTTTCAAGATTTTATTTATTTTTAGACAGAGGGGGAGAGAGAGAGAAAGAGACAGACAGAAACATCAGTGTGTCGTTGCCCCTTGTGCACCCCCTACTGGGGACTTGGTCTGCAACCCAGGCATGTGCCCTGACTGGGAATTGAAACAGCAATACTTTGGTTCACAGGCCAGCAGTGAATTCATTGAGCCACACCAGCCAGAGCTGGCCATCAAAATGACTGAGCAAGTAGAGCAATGCACCTGCATCAAATTATGCGTTAAACTGGAACATTCCTCTGCAGAAACTCTTCAGATGATTCAGAAGGCTGCAGCTATGGACAACTGGTGATTGGCAGCACAACAATGTGCCCCCTCATACGTCATGTCTCTGGCAGAATTTTTTGACAAAACATCAATCACCCAGGTGACTCAGCCCCACTAATGCCCAGACTTGGCTCCCTGTGACTTCTGGCTTCTCCCAAAACTAAAATCACCTTTGAAAAGGAAGAGCTATCAGACCATCAATGAGATTCAGGAAAATATGATGCAGCAGCTGATGGTGACTGGTAGAACTGTGTGAGGTCCAAAGGTGACTACTTTGAAGGGGACTGAGACATCACCATCCTATGTACAATGTTTGTTTCTTGTATCTTGTATCTTCTTCAATTAATGTCTCTGTTTTTCATATTACAGGGCTGGATGCCTCCTAGACAGACTATATATCACACTACATATATACACTTTCTCTCTCTCCCTGCACACACACACACACACATACACACACACACACACACACACACACACACACACATCCTATTTATGTATATGCATGAGGTAGAGAGAGAAAGAGCAGAAACTTTGATATATAGGAGGCATGAATGCCAAGTCAAAAATTTTGGTGTATAAGGAATTTAATTTTCTAGAACTGAACTCATTCTGTCTTTCCAACTTCCTTTCCCTATGTATTGAAGATTACATCCTCATTGAAGAGTCTTTCTTCCATACCTAAGCTCAACCCTTGAGAAAGGAGTATCATCAGGTGTTAAGACCATATGGGTAAGAGTGAGTGGGGCATGAGAAATCTGGTCCAGGTTGTCAGCAATCATCCACAATGACATCTATTGAAATTCAGATTCCCCCATGTGACCTCTGTTCCTGCGTATGTGCACATTGCTCTTTTCCCCTTTATTGCAAACTCAAGGCCTCTTCAGGCCAGCTGTGTTACAGCAGATATCATGCTCTTCTTCAGCTCACAGATAGTATTTTCCTGCTATTTGTTCCCTGGAAACATGCTGCAGCCATGTTTCAATCTTTCTATCTAGATGGTCCATGAAGCCATTTGCAATACTGGGTAGGAGGGAGCTCTGGATCTTGCAGGCTCCCTAAACTTTATCTAGATTTTGGGGCACATTTATCTTTACTCTTAGACACCAAAACTCTACTTTCCCTTAACCTGTAGAAATTTTTGTATTATCTGAGAAGAGCTTCTTTTAGTTATTAGGAATTGTTCAATTATTTTCTGGTCAAAATTTTATTCCACAAATACTTTAGTGTTTAGAAACACAATAACCTGAGATACTCTGACATTCCAAAGCCCTTTGCAAACTGAAGGTATATCTTGCTTTTTTTTTAGCTCAAACATTTTATTTATTTATTTGTCCCATAAATTACTTTATTGTTGTTCCATTACAGTTATCTGAATTTTCTCCCCCTGCAATCCCCCTCCAACCCAGCCAAACCCAGCTCTCTCCCTTGCTCCCCTCCCCCTTGGTTTTGTCCGAGTATCCTTTACAATATTCTTTCAGTTCCTGAAAACCCTTCAGAAAACTGATACCTCATGGCCCAGCAGATAAGGAAGACATCAGGATAACAGGAAATACCATTGAAAGCACATTAGTTAATATTAAACATTCATCCATGAATTTATAAATCAGCAAATCATTACATTTCTGGACCGTGCTATAGCTGATCCTTTGAATAATTTCTCCTATGTACTTCCCCAAGTTTTTAGATCTCTGAACACAAATTCCCTTTCACACCATTGTACTTTCATTTATGACTTCTTTCCCAAATTGCCTTTTCCTCCCTCTTTGTTGGGGTAATTCCACATGGACACAGTAAATTATAATGGGAAAAAACTGGTCTCTGGTTTCGGATCTCATGGCTTCTGCTTTACCACCTACTCCATGTGAGGTGATGGACAAATCTCTTCACCTCTCTGTGCCCCAGCTTCTTCATCATCAGCAAAACAGGAACATTTGGAGTGCTACTCTCAAAGGTTTGTCATGAGGATTAAAAAATAAATGGATAAAGTACTTACAATGGTATCTGGTGAACAGTAGGCAATCAAGAAGCAATTTAACTTACCTTCAAGACTCATTCAACATTGCTTTCATGAATGACTTTGGATTGGGTTCAGTACCTGACTTTTGAGGACCCACAACTCCATATTACTCTTATTCTGCTGTCACTTGTCTTTAGAGTCAGAGGCCAACTCCAGCCCCTGAGGCTGGGGAAACAAGGGTCCAGAGAACTGATTGCAAAGAGCCTAAAGTGATTTTTTTTTTCAGAAGAGGGAAGGCTTTTACATTTTTTGTTGAGTGACCTCTTGCTAATCTATATGCTACATATTTTGATGTTAAAAAAGTATCTTTTCTTCTACAAACCTGCTTCTGCTACATTAGCACACCAGGAAGAGTGATAGGGGAATGAATATGGATAGAAAGAAGACAAAAGGGTTGTACCAAATTACTAGTGAAACTAGTATTACTCTCCCTACTTTTATCAAATTAAAAAAAGGGTTAATGGAGACAATGACATATTCAAGTTCACAGGTCACAAGATAAGTAGTTAAAAAAACTCAGTTCAGCTCATAAGACTTCTCTCATCTTGGTGTTTTACTAATGTAATTCTACTTCTCATGAGAGTGTAC
This sequence comes from Carollia perspicillata, assembly GCA_004027735.1. Classification (NCBI taxonomy): domain Eukaryota; kingdom Metazoa; phylum Chordata; class Mammalia; order Chiroptera; family Phyllostomidae; genus Carollia; species Carollia perspicillata. The sequence goes on from PVKM010010370.1 coordinate 18,677, forward strand.
TTTCTCTGAGGAATGTATTAAAAGTAATATTTGAGCATCAAAAACAGAAAAGATTTTGGTTCTAGAAACTTGACCTGGCTTCTCCCACTACTTTACAGGACTTTAGGTTATAATCCCCAGTTTCTTAAAGTCTTACTATTAAATGTATTTACTTGAAACTTGTCCCAGTGTCTCAGGTTTCTTGCCACAGATACAGTACTTAATCTTAAATCAAATCCTTCATTTTCTTTGTCTACACAAAACTCTGGGGCCTGGATATCATCTAGTCTTTGGATAACATCTTCCAGATTTGTCTTAAGCTGATTACATGTTGCTGAACAATCAGATTTTCTGCCCCAAGCAGCACAAAACGAAGTGTTGACAGCACTGGCTCTTGGCCACCAGCAATGCGATGATGCAGCGTGGGTCCTTGATAGTCATGGATTGATCTTGGGTGTTCTAAAATGGCTACAGACCCCTAAGGAGGAGGAAAGGAATCTCCCTCACATTGTGAAATGTGATGGGAAAGCTCATCTGAGTCATAGCCCTTTATGCCATCTCCATTCCGCTCTCGTCTTCTATATTCCATCTACCTTTTCATATTTTCTTTGCATGACCCCTTACATTTTTATACACACTTGTATTTCTAATTGAGGCCTGATCAGTGTATTAAAGAAGCTACTTCAAAAAAAGTGCCAGTGGAGGCTGTGTTCTGTTTGTAAACAGAATGTGGCATATATATTTAGGAAATATCAAACCTAAAATGTGGGAAAACTTAAGCTGGAGTTTTATTTTCCTGGATGCAATGTCCCATTTAAACTTTCCTCTCTCTGGATTGGCAAGTCTGTTATCTCCTGAGCTCAATCACTGATGCCCTGTGCCCCATACGCCAATGCACAATGGCAGTTTCTCCAATTCGACTTTATTTTTCAACCTAACACAGTGTGGGATATCTCTGATGGTAGAAATGTCTGCCAAGAATACAAAAAAGCTTTATCCAGCTTCTTTGTACCTGAATGTAGACTGTTGAGAAGTCATAGTGGCTTTCATCCTTACAAAATGGAACACCACTCACTTGAAGAGAACACAGAGAATGAGAAAATGACAGTCAAGCAAAGGTCCACAGAGCTTTATTTAACACTTACGAGGTGTAGAACTGTGGGTTGGAAATACAAAGATACCAAATATAAGACGACGCTGACAACTTTCAGCATTTCAGTTTGGGGAATCCTGGCATAATGGAAGATATCTGGAAATACTGAACATGACATACAAAATTATCAGCTTAGTTCTAGAGCAGCGAATTTCAGCCCTTTCCATCTCATGGCACACATAAACTAATTACTAAAATTCTGCGGCACACCAGAGAGTATATTACATGTATTTTTGCCAATCTATCAAAAAATAGGTTTAATTTAGATTCATTTACACCAGATGGCTATTGTTGTGTTGGCTACTGCCATGTTTTTTTATTTGACAATCTAAGGGAAAAGAATTCAGTGCCCCTGACTAAATAGTCAGATATTGCATGTTTTAAACATTCTTGTAGCACACTGGTTGAAAATTGGCATTCTAGAGGAAACTAGTTCTATAAAGATTAGAAAGTAAGATGGGGCTTGGTGTGGCTTGAAGTGATCAGAGGATGCTTTAAAAATATGGACTCTAAAGTAGGCTCTGATGAGAGAGGAGGGATTGATATTTCAGAAGCAGAAAGAGGGACATTCCAGGTGAGACAGAGATACAAGCAACATTTAGACTTGGGGAGACTGAAGGGCAAGTATGGGAAAACTGAAAGTTTAAGTTTGACTAAAGGACTCACATAGGTGTAAAGCGGGTTGACTGTGCTTACCATCGAGTATTAGTCAATAAACATTTGTGAAATACATGGGAATGGGTTACAAAGATGGGTTTGCGTCACATAGTATGTTACTATGTCCTCTTTACTTTTTTTAGTTAGTTAAAGGTGACAGTGCAATTAAATCTAAATATGGAATCATAAATTTTAGGCTAAGTATGTGCTAAGCCTTTTTCTTCATCAGTCATCTGCAGAAAATGTTCTAGTTGCAAACGGCCCTGGGTGAACCAGGGCCGTTTCACCTGGGTGACCAGGTGAACTGGTGAGATTAGAGGCATCTGTTCTGTTAGAAAATGACCTAAGGTGTGTGAGTAACACCTTCCTGTAAACAGACCCTTTGCAAGCCAGCACGCTGGAAGCAGCATCTTTTTCTGAGTTTGCTAATGCATATGCCAAGGTTTTGATTGGAAGAGTCAGAGGACGCACTGTGCATCACTCCCCTGTTTATTTGATTGCCTTCTCTACTAGGTTCTAAACTCCCCAAAGCAGGAACAGTCTTCTCTGATACCATAGCACTAACACCTAACAACAGAATATCTCTTTCCTGAATTAACCTATTAAAATACTTGATGTTGTTCTTTAATTCAGAATTGCATCAAGTCAATACAAAGATAAATTGAGACAAATTAATGATGGTTATAGCTAGATTGTACTTCATATAAATTAAATGTAACTGCAAACCACAGTTGCATGACTCACTGTTGTGTCACTAGTTCCTCCTCAGGTGTAATTAAGAAAATGGTATTTAGTTTGGACCCATCTGAATTCCTTTCCCTAGTGGTTTTTGAGAAATTGCTGATTCTGTTTCTGGTTTAGGAAGGGGTCATTTACCAATATTTGTAGATTTTCCAGGTTTTAGTAATTCTCATAGTTTATTTTTACAACCGTCCTGAAATTCCAAGGCATTTTGTTCTCTCCAGTGCTTTGAAACATGATTTTTGTTAATCCCTTATTTTCCTGGAAATGACACATTTGCTTCTCCAGAACTATAGCTTCCACCTGCAGTCTATGTGATTATCATATCATCCCTAGTACTCTGTTTTTGCTGCAGTATTGGTCAGGGATCATTGCATCTTGATCCTTTTCAAGTCAAGGCAATTTTCTGACTGGAGGTTAGAGATGAAATTTAATATACTTAAATAATTATCCAAATGCTACATAAAATATGTAGAAAAATTAATAAGAGCAAAACAGACTAAAATATCCTGCAAAGTATTTAAAAATTTGGCTTTTTAAATAAAGATGGTATATTTTATAATAAATTCAAGAAGTAAAATGAAATAAATAAAAATAAAAACATACTCTAAAACCATCATCCAGAAATGGCTATAAAAGGTGAACAGTATTCCAGAAAAATAGAATGGGTAGATGGGTTTAGAAAAGGAAATAATATTACAAACATTAAATTATGTATACAAGGATGGACAAACGTAGATGCACAGTTGTTTGTATGAAAAAATATATAATACAAGGATAAATAATAATACAAGAATAAAGTCTCTGCTTCACATATTCACAGCCATAAACCTACTTTTGCCCATCTTGGTATGTGTGTATCTATAGAAAAAAGTTTCAATTATAACTTCACTTAAATTTAAACTAAGAATAGAGAAAACCTGAAATAATGTTGAAAAAAATGTTTTAGTCCAAATAGATTTTAACTCCTAGAAAATACTGATTACTAAATTCCCTTTACAGCTCAAGAAAAAGATTATTACACAAAATAAGAGGTTAAAGTCGATAGTTTTTTAGTCACACTATGGAAGGAAGAAAAATAAATGCACATTTTCTATTTATCTCTTTGGCTTTTATTTTTTTACAATGATAAATAATTATACGATGTTGAGATTTATAATAAATTCATATGATTTCATAATAAAATTATCATAGTTATTTAGAATTAGGTTTCCATTTAAATTTATTAAATGCTTACATCTGCTTCTTTTACTGTGGTCTCCCTATTTCTGAGTTATGGTCTGCCTTTAATATTTTCAGAACTTTTTACATTTTTCCAACATCCACTGGTATTACATTAGTGAGAAGGTAAACTCCATGAGGGACAACATGTTTTTGTGTTGTGTCCTGAAATGAAGTTTTGCATGTAGGGAGTGCTCCAGAAACATTTGTGATGAACAAAAATGAATACTGTGGAAACAATCCTGATAGCAGTCAGGCATTTTCCCTTGTTCAAGTGTCTAAAGACAGTCCTTCACAATTCTTAAAAGTTCAACAGCTTAACCAGGATATACTCTTGCATTAACTTTCCTTATCTACTTATTATGACAAAAAAAAAAACCAGGCCTTTCTGTATTTCAATAAGAGTGTTTCTTATTTTTTGTTGTTTAAAATATGAAAGTTAGACAAGTTTTCTCCTAAAAAATGGAGATAATAATGGTATTTATCAAGGGTAGTTACATGAGATAATACAAGTGAAATGTTACATGGGCATAGGTGTTATTTGATCTGACTCATCCTCCCAATATAATTCTATCTCCTATTTCCTATTAGTTTTCCTGTGTAAATGCTATTCACAAAAGATCCGCATAGGAGATTGTAATTACATTTCAGTTCTTGAACAATTTATGGTGTTCCACAGAGTTAATAATGATCTTTTTCTTTGCTTAATTTTCCTTTTATTTATTACTAGTTCTTCTCCTAAACTTTACCTAGTGAAAGCATCATTCCAGTATGTCCAAACGCATCAGGGATGTGTACATTTTGGGGCATCCCTCTATGAACCTGCCCACTGGGTCTAACCTGGACTGGATGCTTGCTCTTCCTGTCTACTGCACAGATACACCCTCAGTGTCACCTTCGCCATCTGCCTGAGGATTCAATTTGCTCATCTTTTCTTAGATTCTGTGGTTATGTTTTCCTTTGATTATTTTCCTGTTTGCCCATCTTCTAGCAACTTCGTGAGAAGGGCATACTATAATTCAATAATTTGAGTTAAATTATTACATGTCTAGGAGATATGTCAAATTTGTTTTTCTATTCTATTGAATTTTTTCTCCTATGATATACTTAATTTCTAAAAGCTTTGGATTTTTCTTTGAATATTTGTTATGAAGCCTCCTTTGCAGTTATCAATATGGTTCTTGTGCACACTTTTATTTACTTTTGCATTTATTTGTAGTGGATGTTCTCTGAGCAAAGCCAATACCATTTTCAGCTAATTCTTTCTTTAAAAAAAAAATTCCTCACCTTTGAGCCATAACGTTGCTCCAATTTAAATTCCTCCATAGTGGAATCACTCATGGAACTATTATTTAATCCTTGTGTCACATTCTCTTTTAAACTGTGGTCTTCACCTACTTTTCACGTGCTATATTCCTTATTTTTCCTCCAAAGTATGTTTGCATCCATGTCTTTGATTTTTAACTTTTATTGTTTTAACTTCACAGCATCTTTATCCAAGCTTTTATTTTGCTGTTACATAATATTGGTGAGTTGTCCTATTTTTACTTGAGGATAGATCGTCTTCACCTTAGAACTACAAGGACCTTTCTCCACAGTCTGAGTGTTGAGAGGAGCTGTGTGCGTGTGTAGCAGGGTGGGTACAGGAGTAAAGGGTGCAGGCAGAGCTCAGGTGAACTATGTCTGTGCTCTCTTGGAGGTTGTAGAGTCTCCTTTCTTTACTGAGATTTTGACCTATCAATAGTTGAGGACATGAGAGTAATGATCAAGAATTTTGAATCAATCTATTCCCCCGCTTCACTTCATCTCTCCCTGCCAGTGTTTTTCTCAAGATTAGAAACAAAATAGGGATGTCTGCTTTCAGCACTCTTGTTCAACACAGTACTGAAAGTTATAGACACGTCGATCATACAGAAGGAGAATAAAAGACATACAAATGGGAAAGAGAGAAGTATAGCATCCATTGTCTACAGATGGCATGATATTGCTTACAGAGAAACCTAAAGACTCCACCAAAAAATGCTAGTACTTACATGTGAATTCAGTAAAGTATCAGGATACAAAATAAATATCCAGAAACCAGTTGCACTTTATACACCAATAAAAACTAACAAAAGGAAAATTAAGAAAACAATCCCATTTATAATTGCATCAAAAAAGAAAACCCTAGGAATAAATTTAACCAAGAATATAAAAGACCTGTACTCAGAAAATTATAAGGCACTGAAGAAATTAAGGATATAAAAATAATTGGATGTATTTACCAGGTTCATGAATAAGAATATTAACATAATTAAAATGATCATACTACCCAAAACAATCTATAAAGTCAACAAAATTCCTATCAAGATACCAATGGCATATTTCACAGAACTAGAACAAATATTCAAAACTTTTTATGGACCACAAAGACCATGAATAACCACAGCAATCTTGAGAAAAAAGATCAAAGTTGGAAGAATCACACTCCTTGCTATCAAACTATACTATAAAGCTATCATAATAAAAGCAGCATGGTACTGGCATAAAAACAGACTTACATATCAATGAAACAGACTAGAGAGCCCAGAAATAAATGCACACCTTTATGATTAATTCATATTTGACAAAGAAGGCAAGAACATACAATGAGATAAAGATAGCCTATTCAATATATGGTGTTGTGAAAACTGGATGGACATGTGCAAAAAATGAAAATAGACCACCTTCTTATGCAATACACAAGAATAAATTCAAAATAGATTAAACACTTAAATGTAAGACTTGAAACCATAAAAATCCTAGAAGAAAATGTAATATAATCTTGAACATTTATCATAGCACTATGTTTTCTGATATATCTCCTTGGGCAAGGAAAACAAACAAAAAATAAGTATATGAGACTACATAAAACTAAAATGTTTTTGCAATACAGTGCACGGATGATGTGTTACTGAATTGCACACATGAAACCTATATACTTTTATTAACCAATAAAAAGTCAGGAACATAACTGGGTGCCTGTGGTCCCAGTGTTGGAAGCTGTGGGAAGGTAGGTCATATATCCTCTGGGATTTTTATATGTCTTTCCATTGTTTCCACTTCCAAAGATGGTGTCTTATTTATTTTCTCTTTATATTGTATTTAATTCAATCATGTTCATTTTATTACATGAGATATTTTGCTTCATTTGATTTTGGTCATTGGCCTCTACCATCCTACCCTCACTACTCCCTAAACTAAGAATCTATATAATGTGGGGAGCCCAGATGGCTCTTTCTGACTTTTCCCCTGAGATCCTGCCATTGTGAATAGAAACTTCTCCCACTAGCTTTCCTGTGATTCCCCTCTCCACCCACACCCCTCCACCCCACCAACTACCACACACACAGGTAGCTAATCTGCTTCTCCCTAAACTGGGAAGTTTTTTTTTTTTCTGTGTATTCACATATTCCCTCTATCACTATATTTAGGTAATAAAAAGGAAGGCAGAGCAGCACAGCCAAAATACAAGGCACCAGAATCTTTTGTTTTCTATTCTTGGCTGCCGTATTACACTTACCTTTTCTTATATTACTATTGAGGCCATCATAATATCAGTTTTTTGTTTGGTTTTGTATTATTTCTTAGAGCAGAGAGAGGATACTGTGGGAAAGAGATACGGTGGTTTAGTTTTACTCTGCTATCTTCACCCTTAGATCCCATCTAAACTTATTTTGGAATTAATGAGATTTTTATGGCAGTACAATCTTATTAAGACAAATGAATGTAAGTTTCTGTGTTCATCTCAAGGAACACTGAGATAAAAGCAACAAAAAGGCACATTCTGACTTTTAAATCTTAAGTGCTCTGTCATACAATGCTTTAGTAATTGCATTATGCTGTATTTTCTTTTTTTAATGCTGTACTTTAAGGCTTGTATATTGATGGCACCCCATCACTATGTGTTTTTCTGGCAGGTACCTTCTACTTGTATTTTCTCACTACATTCCTCTCAGCCTACTCAAATATGCCCATCGGGCAGCCTTACTAAAGTTGTGTTGTACTCACAGCCCGGTAAGCTGTGAGCGGTATTATTGTGAGCTTCCATGCATTTCTTTCAACATTTACCAAGAAGGGCAAACCTCCCAGGGTGAGAGATAATTCTGTTTTTATGATCACTCCTGCTGAATTGTGCTGTATTATGTGTGATCTGACTGGAATGGTGTAAGTCAGTAATGTGCCACTATACTTCTAATGCAGAGTTAAAGAACATGAAAGGACAAATAAGAAATTACTGTTATTTATATATATATATAAAAGACCCACAGGCTATAAACTGTAGACCTAACATATACATAGAATTGTACCAATTCCAGATAACATCAAGTGGCTAGTAGATTTATGATCTTAGTCAACTGGTTAGAAAGACAATGCTTTCTAAGATATAAAAGGAGTGATAACAGAATAAAGGTCCAAGAGTGAAAGAGAAAGGGGGAAGAGGAACTGAGAGGAAGACATAAGGAAGATAGGCATTTTTAAAGCTTATTTGATTGAATGATCACAATCTACTTGAATACAAATAATTTTATGCAAAATTCACATTGGGAATCACAAACTGTCCTTATATTGTTATTTCTCTGAATTAAGCTCAATTTATAAAACATTGGATTTTTAATTTTAGAATTATAGGGGATATTTTGGTAACATTGTTCCCTCTCAAGAATATTAAAAATTAAAGATATTTCTTCATCTCGTCAGAATGAATTTTTACACATTAAAATGTTTGGATCTCTGTTCATGTGGTATACTTTCTAATAAAATTTTATGTTTAAAGTAGAAGAATCATAAATCTCCCTATGTTTCTAATAAAACAGGCAGAGGGTGGGAGTAAATAAGAGATTTTTAACAGATTTTATGTAAAGTCAGAAAGTATGTTTAGAATTAACCTTGATTGTTCCTCTGGGCTCATCTTCCAAATTTTTTTCTGCTCTAAATAGAAGAATATCTTACAGACCATCTACTCAGTGTAGCCAAGCTACTGTGATCAAGTAGCGAGATTGTTCTAGAAATTATTGCATGAGAGTAGCCACTGATTTCCCTAACCAATCTGCCACAATTACTAGTATTTCAGAGCTGAGTTTGCATGTAAATAATTCTGCTTGCCCAAGAATACACCCAGAGTGAAGGAAAGAAACTTTCCCCTTCTGCCAGTAAAAATGTACTTGTATTGTCTAGAAATAATCACAGAAGGCATTTCTCCAAAATCAATCTGAAATATTTTTTCTTTTGTGTTACAAAGTAAACAACTTTTAGTTTTTAGGTACAATATCAGGCACCTTGTCATCAATTAGTTGGAATATTAGGATAAAAGGTAGACTCTTTTAGAATCTTAGAACAAAAGGTAGAACCTATCATAGTTTTCATATCATTAAATCTAATTGGAAAATGTGTTGGGATCTAAAATCCCCTACTACAGATGTACTTTTATAAGTTGTTTTGTGTATCATTCAGATTGCTCATGTATATTGTTTATCTTTATTTTCTAGTTGCCTTTCATTATTTCTCCCCTTTCCCACCTCTTGAATTTCCCTCTAACAACAACAAAAAATATCAATAAACACATACATCTTGCAATGTCAAAGGTAGAAGGGACCCAAATGATCACTGATGAAGTGTGTTTATTTTGCAGTTTGGTTAGGAGATGACAGTAACTCAGGAGACAGCAGTAGGAAAAGTTGCATTGAACCCTGAGGTACTTCAGGAATAGATCAGGGGGAAAGTGACAGAAGATGATACTGACAAAAGGTAACTAGTGAGAATGTCGTATGATAATTTATAGACTATCCAGTTTTCATTTGTTAAACCTGCAAGCTATGCACAATGTGTTTTACGAGCCTTGCTGGCTAACTTACAATACTTATCTAATAAGTGGGAGCTCCTCAATCATGAAACTATTGACATTTTTGGCTATATAACTCTTTATTGTGGGGATATCCTGTGGATTATAGGATGTTTAATAAAATCCTTGAGATCTACCACTCAATGCCAGATGTGATAACCAAAAATGAGTCCAGACGTTACTAACTCCTCTCTGAGGACAAAATCACCATGATTGAGAATCACTGCTCTAAACAAATTTAGATGTGTGGATGTATGTCAACTATACTGTCTTTCTTTCTTTGAGTTTAAATATGCTATTATTTTTCAATTACAGATGACATAAAATATTACATTAGTGTCAGGTGCACAACCCAGTGATAAGACATTATATAATTTAGTGTTGTAAGTGATCATCTGAATAAATTGGGTCCCCATCTGACACCATCCATAGTTAGAATATTATTGACTATATTTCCTCTGTTTTACTTTACATCTCTGTTACTATTCTGCAACTGCCAATTTGTACCTCTTAATCTCTTTACCTTTTTCAACTATTTCCCCCAATCCCTCTTCCACCTGGACACCATCAAAATGTGGTCTGTATCTGAGATTGTTTCTGTTCAGCTTGTTTGTGTTTTTTAGTTTTTTTAGATACAATTTTGAGTAGATACCTATTTATTGTCCTTTTATTATTCATTTTTTGATCATTTTTTTCTTCTTAAGACCCTTTAAATTTTCACGTAATATGGGTTTGGTGGAGATAATTTTTTTTAGCTTTTTCTTCCCTTGGAAACTCTGTATCTGTCCTTTGGCAAGAAATAATAGCATTGCTCAGTAGAGTAATATTGGTTGTAGGTCCTTGTTTGTCATCACTTTGAACATTTTTTTGCTAATCCTGCTGTCCTGCAAATGTTGTGTTGAGAAATCAGCTGATGTTCTGATGGGAGCTCCCTTTTAGGTTACTAATTTGTTTTTGTTTTTGTTTTGTTCTTTGGCTGCTTTTAAGATTCTCTCTTTGTCTTTAAAATTTTGCATATGAATTCTGATGTATTTTGATGTGGGCCTCTTTGGTTTCATCTTGCCTGGGACTCTTTGTGCTTCCTGGACTTGCATATCTATTTCCTTCACCAGGTTAGGGAAAATTTTATCATTATTTGTTCACATAGATTTACCGTTTCTTGCTCTCTCTTCTTTCGGTGCCCCCATGATGTGAATGTTGGTAGGTTGGGAGTTTTCCCAGAGGTTCCTTATGCTATCCTCATTTATTCACTCATTTATTTAATGGTGATATTATTTATTTTGTGTTGAATTTACTAGTATTACACTGTTTTACAAAAATGATACAGGTTCAGATACACAGTTCCACCACACATCATTTGTACACTGTATTGTGGGTTACTACCACAGGTCAAGTCTTAGTTCACAGGCTGGTACTCAATCCACTGAGCCACACCAGCTGGGGCATCTTTTTCTTGTCTGAAAAGCTCTTAATTTCTCATTTGATTTAATCTTTAAATTTCTTTTTCTTTATTGTATTTTTCCCATTACCATGTGTCCCTCTTACACTCCACTCCCCCACACCCTCAATCACCACACTGTTGTCTGTCCCTGAGTCCTTTTCCTTTTTGCTTGATGCCACCACCCCTTTTAATTTTAAAGGATAGCCCTGCTGGGTAAAGTAGTCTTGCTTGTAGTTCCTTGCTTTTTATCACTTTGAATATTTCATGCTAATCCATTCTGGCCTGAAATGTTTTTTTGAGAAATCATCTGATATACTTATGGAAGCTCCCTTGTAAGTAACTGTTTTTATCTGTGGCTTTTAACATTTTCTCTTTGTCTTTTATCTTTGCCATTTTAATTATGATTTGTTTTGATGTCGGCCACTCTGGGTCCTTTCTGTTTGGAACTCTCTGCACTTACTAAATTTGTGTGTTTTTTTTCTTCACCAGATAGGGGAATTTTTGATCATTATTTTTTAAATAATTTCTCAATCCATTGTACTCTCTCTTCTCTTCCTGGTAACCCTATGATTTGGATATTGTACACTTCATGTTTTCTGAAATGTTTCTTAAACTATCCTCATTTTTTCAATTCATTTTACTTTTTGCTCTTCTAATTGAATGTTATTTTTTTCTAACTTGCCTTCCAAATCTCTGATTCAGTCTTCTGGCTCATCTAAAGTACTGTTTATTCATTTATTTAAAATATCATATTTTTCATTTCTGATTTCCCCTTTTTTACAGTTTTTATGTCTTTTTTTATGCTGTTGAACATCCTCATAACCAATACTTTGAACTCTGTATCTGAATAAATTGCTTCCCTTCATTTCACTTAGCTCTTTTTTCGGGAGATTTCTCCTCTTCTTTCATTTGGGGCCTGTGTCTTTTCTCTCCATTTTGGCTATCTCTTTGTGTTTGTTTCTATGTAAGAGGTAGATGTGCTATGACTCTCAGACTTCATGAGGTGTCCGGTGGATTCTAGTGGTGCAGTCTCCTTGATCATCTGAGCTGTGTGCTCCAAGAATGTCTCTTGTCTGGGTTACATGGGCCCTCCTGTTGTAATGAGTCTTGATTGCTATTGGCCCATTAGTGTATGGGATCAACCCTCTGTGTGGCTGACTGTGAGGATCAGTCCCAATCACTGCATGTGAGCTGCTGTGCAGGTGCTGACTATGGGAAGCAGAATTTACCTTAGTAGGGTTTGGTGCCTACTGAGATCTCCCTTTGACTGCATGTGAAGCTTATTGCATCTTATCTGGATGTTGTCTGAAGTTGGCCACTAGGTATGTTGGTTCTGGGCCACTTAGGAGAGACTCTGCTGCCAGCCGTTGTAAGATGCTTCCTGTGACTGGCCCTCAGCAGACTATTTGGCTTAGTCTCGATGTGGCTTCTTCTGTCTGTCCTTGGTTAAGACTTCTCTTCGGCTAGTCTTCAGTTGGTTATTCAAGATTATTGTTCTATAATTTAGTTGTAATTCCAGTTTGGTCCTAAGAGATGGTGAGTGTAGCTTCCACCTGCTTCCTTGCTATCTGCCATCTGTCATTGGATGCTACCCACGGGAAGAGATCATAGACTTGGCAAGGTGGCTTTCTTCAGTTGAGAGTAGCCGATAGCTGAATAAGTTCTTCAGTCCTAAAGGAGTCCTAGACACACATAACAGCACCTCATTCAGGGTTACATAGACTGATAGTCCAAAATTATGGTTCTAGCACAGCCTGGTCCTAGTGAATGCCACCCTCTGGGTTGCAGACAGCTGACTTATTGTATCCTGTGGAAATTTTTCAACAGTCTGCTTTTCCTGGTTGATGTTCCTGCTTTTTTGTTGTTGTTGCCTTCTTTAGTTCATTGTCACAAAATTTCTTTCATGATACAGGGTCTGGCAGAAGTAACACCTGCTTGAGTATGGTTGGTAGGGTAATAATATGAGTTTAATAATGTATAGTTTTAATTTGAACATTTCACTTAAAATGTCATATGGTGTGCTTAAGTGTGATATTGTTATGTTACATGATTACATGCTTATGATTTTGTAATAAAGATTTTGTAATAAAAAGGGGCATTGTTTGTGCTAGATCCTGTATTTTTAAGACTTTATAAAAGCTGTAAATTAGTCTATTGAAGGTCCTTGGTTGATGAAGTGAGTGTTATTCTCACTTTTTCTGGATTCTTTTTTTCTGTTCTTAATGGGTGTTTTCTATTTCCTTCTCTTCCAAATCTCTGATTCTATCTTCTGCTTCATCTACTCCACTATTTATTCCTTATAATATATTCATCATTTCAATTAATGTGTTCTTCATTTCTGACTCGTTCTATTTTATGTTTTCTATTTCTGGTTTTATGTTTCCTGTCTTTGATGAAGTTCTCACTAAGTTCATCAATTCCCCCGTGAAGTTCATTGAGCATCCTTAATAACAATGTTTCGAACACTGCATCTAATAGGTTATTTTCATTTTGTTTTGCTCTTTTTCTGGAGTTTTATTTTGTTTCATTTAAGACATGTTTCTTTGTCTTCTCATTTTGGCCGCATCTCTGTGTTTATTGCTATACATTGGGTAGAGCTGCTGCTATGTCCCCTGGTGTTGGCAGAAGGGTCTTATTTAGCAGGTGTTCTGTAGGGTCCAGTGGAACAGCCTCCTCTCATCAGCCATGCTGGGCACTCTGGGTATGCCCCCAGTGTGGGCTGTGTACATCCTCCTGTTGTAGTTGAGCCTTGATTGCTGTTGTCTCTTCAATAGGAAGGATTTACCCCCAGGCTGATTGCTGGGAGAAGTGGCTGCAACCACTATAGAGGATCAGCTGTGCAGGGGACCATTCCATGGAGCAGGACATACTTCAGCAGGCTTCTGGTGCTCACTGAGTCTTTTCCTTGAGGGTGTCACTTTTGGAGGTGGTTGGGGGTGCTTCAACGTGGTCTAAAACTGTCCACCTGGTGTGCTGTACAGGAGACTTTTAGGAGGTGCAAACCAAGGTCAGCCATCAACTGTGTTTTGCCCAGGGCTGCTGGACATGTGCTACAGAGTGATCTTCAGATGTCTGCTACTTGTGTTGGGCTTGGAGGTGCTCAGGAGAGCTCAGGCTTCAAATCAATGCCAGCTGCTGGTGGTGCTGAGCCTGGGACCACTCAGTGAGAGGTACTAGTCATGTTGAGTCCAGATACTGCTTTTTTTGAGAGATTTTAGAAAAGTCTGAAGTATGAGCCAAAATAGGCCATTTGTATGGAAAAGCCACTAGAAACAGCTTGGAAGGGCCTGAAAGTTAGGTGCAGTGGAGTGTCAGGGAATTATCAGGGTGGGGCAAACAGCATTTGGCAGGTTGATGGAGACTCAGATATGGGGCCCTCCTGCCAGCTCTGTGACAGCAGGCTCAGAAAAGAAACAGCAGCCTCTGCCAGCATTTTTGTCTCGAAGAAAGCTGTATCTCCAGCTCTTGCCCTGATACCAGACAATTTAGCTCCTTCCCATAAGTTCCTGGTGCCTTTTGAGCTGCTGCCCCAGCACTGGAGCTCAGAAGGAGTCAAGATCAGTCTGTGCATGGGCACTTTGAGGGGAACTGCTTGGGACTCCAGAAGTCACAATCCCTAGTCGTTTGTACAGCCAGAAGTTTTGGGGACTCCTCTTCCTGGCACCAAAACCCTGGGTCTGGTGCCATGCATGGAGCTGAGACCCCTGACCTGCAGGGAAACCTCCACAGCTGAGATGTTCCTCCTGATTTTTATCTGCCATATATGGGTGTGGATCCAGCCCATTTCTCATCTTTGTCCCTCCTAACAATCTGGATGTGTTACATCCTTGGTCGTAGGACTTCTGTATAGCTATATTCCAGGTAGGTTTGGATAATGTTATTCTGTAGTTTAGTTGTAATTTTCATGTGATTGTGAGAGAATGCAAGTACTGCATGTACCTATGCTGCCATTTTGACCCCTCCTGTGATCTAAAGTTTAATTAAAAAGAGCTTTACAGTTCAATGTAAACATTAAAATAAATCTGTTTATGTATCAGTTTCTATAGGCTGTAGAGATAGAAGAACAATAAAAAGTGTCTCATAGTGAAATTTTATTATTTTGGAAATATTTTATGGCTTATTAATACTATAATTTCAGTAAGTGTGGTATACACTTTTCTATACACGTAATGTCTGCATTAGTGAATAGTTCTATATGCTCATGCAGGATTTTTGAAATATACGCAAAATACAACTTTATTTTTGGCTGCCACTCTTCCCAGTCACTAGATGAAGCCTAAGCAGGTCCATTTCCTCTATGGGCATTCAGTGATAATAAAAGACCTCTGGTTGCTGTAAGTCAAAAACTAAGCCTCATTTCAAAATATAGAACATTTATTCTTTGTAGCAATCCTAATTCATAAGTGATCTAGCTGTAAATCTTCTTCTCTCCCCACAAACTGAGGCCTACTTGGTGCGGTAGAAGACAGGGCAGTATGGGCTTCTCTGGTTTTCCCTGCAGTCCATTTATTTTTCTCCTCCATCATTCAGGTGTTTCTCACCACTTACAGGCCAAGCCCAAGGGTCCAAAAGGTTGTGTGGAAAGAGTATGGCCCCATGTGGCTAATGCCATTCCCATAGGCATTGACACCCTCTGGTGGGAAGAAATTTAAAACTGACTTTCATTTCCTGAGCACAAGTCTGCAGGGTCCTACTCCCCAAATTATGTGGTGTGGATGCTGCCTCTTTATTTCTCTGACTAATGCTACTCCTTATTTCCTGGTCTTCCAGCGCTCACTCCTCCTGAACTCTCTGTGTTGGAGTCCACTGCCCTGCCCTGTCTTCTTCAGCAGGAATGCAAAGTGCTGTGGCGCTCCACATCAGGCCCCACTCCTACCCTGTCACCATTCTGGTGCTGCAGCTACTGATAAGACAAAAGCACCAGTATTCTGAGCCTCCCAAAGAAGGTTCTGCATTTGAATGAACTCTTGCTAGGCCTGAGGCAGCACACCTAATCCAGCTCCCTAGAGAAGTGTAACAGCAGTTCAGTAACTTTTTAAAAAATTCAATATGTAAATACTCTCTTAATTCTGTTTTGATTCCCAAAGAGGGAAGAAGTCTCCAAAAGTCAGGTAATTTGGACCTAAATATCCACTTTAAAAGTTTTTCTATAATGGCCTCTCTCACATTTAATTTGGTGCTTGATATTGGAAAATCTAAATGACTACATCACATTCTTATTTTGACCTTCTGATCTGACCATATAATTAAAGTGACTATTAGGTCTATAAGAAAAATGTACTGATATACTATTTCCCCATGATTTTTAAAA
>PVKM010010371.1:0-35042 GCA_004027735.1 Carollia perspicillata
GGGGAAGGGAGGGCAAAAGAGAGGGAGCGAAACATCAATGTGTGGTTGCCTCTCATGCACCCCCAGATGGGGACCTGGCCTGAAACCCAGGCATGTGCCCTGGCTGGGAATGGAACCAGTGACCCTTCAGTTCACAGGCTGGAACTCCATCCACTGAGCCACACCAGCCACGGCTCCTTTACTGAAGTTAATGTCATCATACAGATTTTCCGTTCTTGCTTCTTCCTTTCATCAGTCCCATGAAGAAGGCTTGTGGGAGCTACTTATTTTCTGTTTCTTAGTCTACATGCTGGTTACATTTGTGAAAGATCATAAAAGTATGAATTACCATTTTTAACCTTTCTCTATGTAAAATTTCAATCAAATATTTTTAAACTAATTCTCAAATTCCCTCACCATTTTGAAACACATCTGTTTTTTTATGAAAGCTAAGTTCATGTTTCTTCACCCACTTCAATGAGTATATTCTCAAATCTTATTTTCAATATACTCCCAACTATTTATTTTTGTTGGAATTATTGTTGTTTTTATGTATTTTATTAAAAGATTCTTATAGTTTAACTTTTAAAATAGTTTAAATGTATATTGCAAATTAAAAATGAAGTTATACATGAAAGTCTTTACAGATGCATTAAGAATTTAGACATAAGAAAAATTATCAAAAAGGAATATTATTTTGTGAAAACAACAACATTCCTCTTGTTACACAGATAATGTGGACAGTTCTAGTTATCTAGTAGATGAGCACTTAGCAGTGCCTACACAGCAGATACAATTTTTTCAGTTCCATTCTTTTTCTTCCTCTCCTTCCTTCCTTCCTTCCTTTCTCTCTTCTCTCTTTCTTCTTTTCAAAATACAGGAACTAGAATGAGATTCATGTTAGGTATTTTTGGCAAGAATGCTTCATGAGTGGCTTGTGTAGTTCCATCAGAAGATACATATTACCTAGTTGTCTTTTTATGATGCCAATGGCTGTTGATTATCTAATGAAATTCAAAATTTCATCAGAAGTTCAATAAGTTATTTTTACAAGACTTTTTCTTTATTAGCTTCAATATTTCCACAGAGAAAAACATCTCAATAATTGATTATTTGTGATATAGATGACAAGATAAATGTCTGACAAGTTTATTTTCCAGTTTTCAAATGGCAAATTAGATCTAGATATTTCTCAAAAGGGAAGAATGAGAATTTAAAAATATTTTTATATCTTTTTAAAAAATATTTTATTTTTTTATTTATTTTTAGAGAGGGGGAAGAGAAAGAGAAAGACAGGGAGATAAATATCAATGTGTGGTTGCCTCTCACACTCCCCTACTGGGAACTGGCCCACAACCCAGGCATGTGCCCTGACTGGGAATCAGACCCGTGACCCTTTTGTTCTCAGCCTGCTCTCAATTCACTGAGCTACACCAGCCAGGGCTATTTTTGTATCTTGATAAGCTCATGAAATTAGACATACTATGTTTTAATATATAGTGGTTATTCTTGTTAATGCTCATATCTTTCCACTGCTGACCCATGAGAGACTTTCAAGGGAGTTTATGATACAACTCTAGCAGACTTTGGTGGCACGCTTGCTTTCACATGAGCAATATATTCTAGATTTACTGTTTGTTAACATTTTATGGTTCTTGCTTTATCTATCTACCATATATATGGATTTATAGAACTATATATTATTATACTTATTAATATTATTTTGCTAGAACATTTGAAAGTAAATTGAAGAAAAAATTACCTTTTACAATCTAAGTACTTTACCAGACATCTCCAAACCAATATTTCCATTCAACTTTAGGAATTCAGTATTTTCCCCAAATATCTTGAATCTTACATATGTAGAGTCTGTCTCTACACAGAATATTGGTTCCTAAGAATAACAAGAGGATTATTCATTGGCATTTACTTTTTTCTTTTTGTATCAGATTTTTTAGTTTATTTTTCCATATTTATTATTATTATTTCACTCAAATATTTCACTGATTGAAAAATCACAAACCTTTACAAATTTATACACTTTAACATCTGAGCTCTTTCTGTCTCTCTGTCAGTTCAAATCTTATTCTCTAGCTTCGTGTCAGTTACTTCTAGTTGGGTAACAAAACTGGATGAGGTTAAAGTTGCTACGACAACACTTAATAGGTAATTTCTGCACACAGCTTCAGAGAAAGGTATTTTGATCATCTAGAAGATCTGATGCTAATGTCCCTCTGTCCTTTTGTGAATTCAGGCAGTGCTTTCTAAACTTGGCATATATGCATATCATCTGGAAATCTTGTTAAAATGCAGATTCTTATTTAGCAGGTCTGAGATGGAGCCTGAGTGTTCTGCATCTCTAACAAGGTCTTGGGAGCCACTGACTGATGATGCTGGTCCCTGAATCACACCTTGAGTAGCAAGACTTTAAGGTTTGCTGGACTAAGCTATTTTTTTCAGATGATTGATTTGCTACTTTTCTTCCCTTTGTCATCTTGTAATTTAAAGTTTTATGGATATCAGGGTAGGTAACTGATGATAAAACAGTACCAAAATTGAGGTGGTTGTTTTCCCTGGGTTCTATTTTCTCGATTTTCCTCATTTTCTTTACTGATGCTCTCTCTAGGCTGTCATTTGTAAAGAGGCCCTCTGCAGAGTGGTCACCTGTAGGCTTAGTGTATGTTCTGACTTACTGTCTGCTTTCTTTACCATGGTTGTCAGCACTCACAGAGACTCCACACCTAGTAAGGTGACAGTCACCACCATTTTCAGTAATGTTGGCATTATTGAGTGGCTTTTCTGGAGCTGCCTTTGAATTCCCCTTTCTCATTCCTATTTTGTTGTTGATGCTATCAGTAATTTGGGGTGGTTAATACCTGTAGTGGTTGTGACCTGCTGTATATTTACTGCCTTGACCTGGAACACCATCTGTAACATTAGCCGCGGCTACACTGATCCCCTTCAACCAACATCAAACTCCATAGTCTCTTTACCTCCAAGACTGCAAAGTTGAGCCTTGATTTACCTTCTTTATGGTAGTCTCTGGATAATAATAATTTTCACTGTACTATTCATTTGATCACATCTTAAGTATTTTTTACAGGAGGTGCTACGTGAAGATGTCATGAATTTGAGGTCACTGAACTGATGCCTCCTCTGCCACTGGCCTCTGCCTGTGGCACCAGACTCCCTTTTCTGAAATCAGGAGAGACCCAGGGGTCAATGGCAGTCACTGCTATGGTGACATGACTAAAGCTGGCTGCCACGCCTGCAGCTCTTTTTTATGTAAATGTTGGCCAGGCCAGTGATGGCAAATCTGGAAAGGGCTTTCTTAGGCCCACTCTTTATCCCCAGGGCTAATCAGACTCAATCTTAGTTTTGTTATCTGAAAAAAAGAATATTTATACCTACATAATAAAAGATATATATACACATACATATACATATACATATGCACACACACACAAGCACACACACACACAAGCACACATACACCAATATGCAAAGTGTTTGTCTGAAAAGTTATAATGGAATTTTTATGAATTCAGACAAATAGGTCTGTGACCTTAGATCAGTTGCTTAATACCTAGTTAAAACTTTCCCTATCAAAATGGCCAAAAAAACAAAAAACAAATCATGCTTTTCAGAATAAGTCCGACATTACACTTTCCCTTGCTAAGTAGACTCCCTGGACAGGTGAAAATAAGTTCATGAAGACAGAGGTGATCATAACTTGAAGCTCCTAGATTTTGTTTTCTTCTAAGAGCCTGTGATCCAACAAGTCCATCTCAAATGGCAATATTATATATATAACATATACTTATATTTTAACAGTTATAATGTAGAAATACATATTTATGTATTTAAATTATGTCTACAAATATATATTTTATATATTAACATATGAACATTTAATATATTTTATAAAATATATATAGCATAGCATATTATTATGATGAAAAATATATAAATATATGATTTATTTTTAAGAAATATCTTTTACCTGGGTAATATTTATTATTTAATATACATTATTTAATGTATTTATTTAATACACATATAGTACACATTTAAATATGTTAAAATTTTTAATATATATTATATGTGATTAAGAGATATCTTTCTGAAGTGTAATATTTTACAATCTTGTCTCAAATTCCATTGTCTCTCATATCATAAAGTTTTTCATATATCAGGAAAAATGGTTGGGGAACATTATTAGGTGAGACACAAAGAGTATGCCACCTGTACTCCTGATTTGGAAGTGCTTATCATTGAATCTGCCCTTCTTTCTTCTAATGTTTAGTTCTGTGTACTTCATGATATTTAACACTTTCCACAAGCACAAAGAAGAACATCTCTTCAAATGGAAGTAGAACAAAAGAGAGAAAGATGGATATAAGTGAAAGGAAGTTTATCTGTGGATATTTAGAAAATCATAGGAGTTCTTGAATTTATTCTCTTCTGTATTCTCTGTTGACCTTGGGATATAAGGCCATGTGCTGTGAATGAGGTGCCAACAAGTTCCAGAGAAACTTTTAAAATAATGCACACTGACTTTTGCATATATAGAGAGAAGCTACGTAAACAATTTGTGGCATTAAACATACAGCAGCTTGCTCAATAATAATTGCAGAAGTAATTGCTGTGAAAACATCTGACATGTGAAAATGCCTTCAAAGATAAGGTTTAAGCTTCCCTTATAGTAATGTTCATTTTGTTGTAATAGGTTTTGGGCGAGTTCCAGTGTTTGTGATAAAGGTGAGTTTAAAAGTTAAAAATAAATCATCAATGCAACTGGTTTCAAAAGGAAAAGTTCATACCTAGGTAGTACTCAATGACAGAGGTGGCTTCAAAAAATGATTAAAAGAGTGTTCCATTAAAGGCGCTTATAGCTACAGGATCTCTGGGAGGTGAATGTTCATGTTGCTCAGTTCATGTTCCTGCCATCAAAGAAAATATGACTAAAACATTTCCAAAAGCAATCATAAAAATACCTTGTTTTCTTCAGAGGAATTTTTTTGAGATGCTCCTTTCTGATAATGAACGATGCTGCTTTCAGTAAAAGCACAACTGTGGCCTTCCAAGCTTTTGCCTCTTCAGTATTCTAGGCTGATAGTGGGGAGACAGCACTGGATCCCACCTTGTCCTTTTAAATTCACAGCAGCAACTAAAATGCCTTGGGCCAATTCTTGTACTTAGCTCTTCCTTAGATTACAGGGTGGTGTCTGCTGCCCTCTGATAGCTTTGTGAAATGCAACTTGTGGCTGTAAGTAGTATTTTTCCAAGGTTAGTGTGCTGATTAGTTTGCCATGTTTGACATGGATAAACTTTCTTTTATCTCTTTCAGCATAATTACATTCCATCTCCCTTGAATTATAATAGATTCATGCTTATCCAACATCTGGCAATATTTTTCTAGTATTTTGGGGGAGAAACTAATTCAATTAGGAGGAATTTTAGGAACAGAAAAATACTCACCTACTTGTTTGCATTGTTGCATTAATCTTCCACTGATCTCCATAGTTTCAGCAACCTCCTTTTCCCAGTTTGCTTACCAAAGTAATCTTTGCAGTATGCAATTTGATCATGGTAGTCCCCAGCTAAACCAACTAACAAATGAACAGACGGGGAATGTTTTAATGGTTTTCTATTGCCAATCAATGGAGTCCATGATATTTAGAATCTTTGTTCTATTGTTTCTACCTTTTTTCTTACCAATGCTTCCTAAACTCCTCCCTTTGGCAACATACCACTCTCAACCCCAAATACACACCGTACTTTAGTTTAATGTGTAACTGTGCATTTTTCCCCAACTGTCACTGAACAAAAATGGGGGTTTGGGTGCCTGCCACTACAAAAGCCAAACTCGTGAGTCAGATGATGGTGTAAAAAGAAAATGTGTTTTATTCAGGTGCTGCACGATCTGGGAGAAGTACAGAATCTTATCTCAAAGCCCATCTCCTGAGCAAGGCCAAGACAATGTCCAGAGGGCCTGCTCCAACTTAAAATACAGTGCTTTGAAACCCCTTAGGCTCATCAGTGAACCCTAGCTTGTCCTAGCTGCTGTCTGTTTCAGGCTCCCTCCTGGAGCCTGTCTGTGGAGCTGGAGTTGCCTGGACTATGCAGCAGCTAAGAGCTGTGAGTTTGCGGTAACACACCAGCTAGTGTATCACCAGGTGGGCAAAAGAATGTTTCTTTATTCCCCTGGGACTGTATTAGCTCAGGTGTGGGACAGACCAGGTGCTTTCTCATGCTTTGGGAGGGTCCACCTCATTACCAATCCCTTCTTTCCCCTGGCTAGACTTCCAGGCTTTTTGGTCTAGCACCTCTCCCTCCAAATCTTGACTTCTATGGTGCATGTGCCTGCCTTCCCCTGTCCCACCCCCAGTATGGCAACAAAATGAGGGGAGGACTTTTCTCTCTTTCAATAATCTTGCTAGCTTTGCCTGTGCTCAGTGTAAGAACCTTCCCCTGCCATCATGTTGACCAATGGGAAAAACTCTCTTGGCATTCTGTCAACTCCACTCCTCTCCACACCCTAGTTTCCAGGAGCAGTGAGTGGTCTAGCTTTAAGCCCACTGACAGAGAGCAGGCAAACCAAAGGCCTAAGCAAAAGAACCCTGGTAACTGCACAGCTTCTCAGGTAATGCCTAAGGCAACCTCAGTGAGGCATCTGCACCCAATGCCTGGTTTCTGCACCCAGGGTGGAGCATACGCAAAGCACAATTTGGTTATCCAGTTATCAGGTTAGCCTCACACACCCTGAGGGCATGCAACCTGACACTGTGCTTTGAAACTAAATGTCCTGC
This sequence comes from Carollia perspicillata, assembly GCA_004027735.1. NCBI lineage: Eukaryota > Metazoa > Chordata > Mammalia > Chiroptera > Phyllostomidae > Carollia > Carollia perspicillata. The sequence continues at coordinate 6,792 of PVKM010010371.1, forward strand.
CAGGACCCCAGGTGTCTCACAAAGGCATTATTTGACTAGCTTCAGCCCTGGGTACTCGAACCTCCAACCTTGTCCCTAAGGAGCATGCTCAGTGCAAAAGGAGCCCCAGGTCCCATTCTCTTGGTCTAGCTTTATCCTCTCTGCAGCCCCTCCTATCCTCTACCCTCACCTCACCCAGTGTTGCTACAAGCTGGAGGGAACCTCCTTGGTGCTCTGGACAGACTGTCTAATGGGAACAAAACTTGCAAGAATATCATTTTTATAATACATGTCATGTGCATTGTCACAGGTTAGCAAACTGTGGCTTTATCCTAGAATAAGTCAGGTAATTTCCTCTTTATGTCATAAATATCTATATTTATTAAACCAATTGATTATAATCAATGCAATATTCAGTGTATGTCTTTACCTCCTCCTATCCATTACATTAAGTGCTTTCTAAGGGCAGAAACTGGCTTAGTAAAGACTGTGGAGTTCAAAAACATAAGAATCATTTTGTTTGAAGAATTAGGAAAAATATTGTCAGTTTGTTCCTTTTAACTAAAAGTACAATCAGACAAATATGCTTTCTGAATTTTCACAAATGTCCAATGGACTACTATGATGATGGTTGCTGGCATGAAAATGTTTTTCTTGTTTCCTGGGTAACTCTTTTGCAATTCTGTGTTCATTTTACCTTTCTGAAATATTTATTTCTAAAAAGTATGATAGTCGACTATTACTCTCATTCTTATTTTGAAAGTTATTTTGCAGAATTAGAGTCAATAATAATATAGAGCTGTTCTTTTCCATTTCTCCCATTTTTTGTATGATAGAAAGAATATATAATTATCAGATATCTGAAAAGAGTTAAACACTTTAAAATTATGACTTGGATCGCTGCTAAGGATGTCAGGTGAATTGGAGATCCCATACTTTATTGATCTGGACAGTTTAATTTTATAGACATCTCTGGGAATTAATTTGTACATTTTGAGAATTTTAGAAATTGGTCAATAAAATAACATACAAATGGCAAAAATGAGGACATGAACAAATTTTCAGTGGCTAACTAGAGAGCCAAGCCTTATATTCTCTAAATGCTTATTATTGCCAGCTCGAAAATAAATCAGTGAGTCATGACAATGCATGAGTGGAAAAGAATAATGCTGGGACAGCCACCACAGTTCCTTTGCAAGAGGAAAAAAACAGACTAAATAGCCATGTGTAGTAGCACTGACAACATTAGAATTCCCTTCTCTTTGTCACCTCTCAGTATATTTATTGTAGTTTGGTTTGGCTCCAGTCCTCCTCCCCTGGGTTTTACTTTGAATAAGGCCCAGGCTTTTTAGCTCCAGGGAAGCTAGTTGTGGTATTGAAATCTCACTTTCATTTAAACAGTGCTAATTGCAGCCACAATCACTAGTTCATAGACCATGGGAATTAGTCGTTGAAAAGACCTATTAGATCATCTCTGGCATCTGATTTTGGCAACACAGAATTATTTTTTACATTACATCCTAGAGTATTCTCCTGGTTAATTGTAAGTGACTGAAATAATGGGGCTTTTATCATTTCCCTTGGGAGAGAGTAGGATAGCCTTATCAACTTAGGACATCATTCTGAAGATCAGCCTAGATGTTCTTTTTACTTCATTTCCTGCCGTCACGCCTAGCTACATGCCCTGTGTCACCCTGAACAATTTCTTCCCCTTTTCTATTTAGTACAACAAATTTCTTACTACCATTCTACAAAGAATGCCAAAGATGGATTTATTTGCATTTATGAAGAAGGATATGATTTTGGTTAATGGTAAAGCAAAATGTAGTTCTTCATTATTTATGAATCATTTTTGTCCCAAAGGGGGTTAGTAAAGAATTTTTAAAATAAAATTTAAACACTACCCTTAAGAATGTGATTGCTTGCATTATATTTGTGTATTCCTTTCATCAGCTTTAAATGTATATTGAAGGTAAATTTTTGTCCGAATATTTCCTGTGAACTTTCAATTCATTACTTCTATTCAGATCTTCAACTCCTTGAAACTGTGACAGTAAAATCTGTTTTTGGATTCCATTTTTCTCCTTTATCACAGTGTTCACTTGTTCTCTTAAGTGTGAAGTTGCTATTTTTATTTATTCATTTACTGTACACTAGACCATGTTTTTGTATTTTATGGCTAATTGTGCTATTGAATGAAGAACATCTGATTTTATTATAAAGTAGTCCATACTGTAACATAACATTTAGCTTTATGATTGAGGGGAAGATATTTTGTCTCTATTTATAAATGATAAATAATGAAAAGAAAGCATTACTACTATAAATGATACACAATAAAAGGAAAATACTGTTGCTGTTATTGTAGATTTATTAGCAGAGTTGCTAGATCCCTGTGATTTGAAAAATAGTATATTTTAAAATCTTGCAACAATTTATCTTTATGTATATTTTATATGGCACTGATTCTAAATAAAAGAGTTATGAGCTAGTTACACACTACTCACATCATAATAGGCAATAAATAAGAATCATTATTTTTGCAACATACACTTATTTAAAATAACATAGTTCATAAGAGTAAGTTACTCACCCATTTAAGTAAAATAATTCATCCTGCTCACCAAAATGAGGAAATAGAAGCAATTTATTATAATCAGACTTCTCATGGGAATTCAGCTTGTAGAATTTCAATATATTTAAATCATAGGTAAAACTTCAAATGTTTTTAAAGATTCATTTGTAATTCCTATTCCAAATTAGACAAGCAACAAAAATCAACAATAATTACCTTAAATCAGTTTTTAAATATGCTGCAGATAAATAATTTTCCTGTATCTTTTATTTTTAATTTCAGTGAGATGTCATTCTGAGTATTTAAGACTAGATCCAATGATTTAATTAACTCAGAGAGAAAAATACTAGTTTTTAATGTCTATCCTTATTGTGTTTTGTTGTTCAACAGTCTTCTGTTTCATATGAATTTTCAGAAATCTTAATTAAGGTGAAAATCAAATTAGAACATCTTTTTTAAATTTAAATTGATAAATTTTAGTTCAATAACTTAAAGACATCTGTAAAAATAGATAATACCATAAACAGAGATAAGAGACAAACCACAAAAATTTGATAAATGTTTATCATATATAAATAAGTAAAAACCAATAAGAAAAATGGACAATATATGAGCAAGCAATGACCAGGAAAGAAAGTAATGGCCAGGAAGCATACAAAAACATTTTGACACTCCTAGAAATCAAAACAATTCACTTTAAAATAAGTAGATATTTTATTCCAGTTGTTAGGTTGAAAAAAATGTAAAAGATTACCTATTGGCAATAGGAGTATGTATAAAGAGATACAAATTAGAACCACAATGAAATACCATTTTATGCTAGTCAGAATGGCCATCATAAACAAATGAACAGACAACAAGTGCTGGTGGGAATGTGGAGAAAAGGGAACTTCAGTGCATTGTTGGTGGGAATGCAGACTGGTACAGCCACTGTGGAAAACAGTATGGGATTTCCTCAAAAAACTAAAAATAAAACTGCCTTTTGACCCAGCAATTCCCCTTCTGGGAATACATCCTAAGAATCCCAAAACACCAATTCAAGAGAACTTATGTACTCTGTATTCTTAGCAGCACAATTTACAATAGCTAAGATTTGGAAACATCCCAAGGGCCCATCAGTTGATGAGTGGGTTAAAAACCTGTAGTACATTTACACAGTGGAATACTATGAAGCAGAAAAAAAGAAGTAATTTCTACGACTTGGAACAACATGGATGGATCTGGAGACTATTACACTAAGTGAAATAAGGCCAGTTGGTAAAAGGCAAATACCACATGATCTCACTTTTAAGGGGAATCTCATGAACAAAATAAACTAAAAACCAAAAATGGAATCAGAGGCATAGAATCATGGAACAGACTGATAGCAGTGAGATGGGATGAGGGAAGTAGGGACTGAATGAAAGAATGGGAAGGGATTAGTCAAAGAACATATGAAGGGCCCATGGACATGCACAATGGTATGGGGATTGACTATGGAATTGAGGGGTAGGCTCGGTATAGGGGGTGAAGTGGGAAAATTTGGGGACAACTGTAGTAACATAAACAATAAATCATTAATAAAAAAGCCCAATCATGATTAGTTTAAAAGCTGTGTAAGAAGACACTATCAAATTAGAGTATCTGTACTGGAATGCTAAGACACATTTTAAGATAGGCTATTCCATAAAGAGTTAAGAATTCCTACATTCTCTCCTAGTTCCCAGTTTTGGTGTGGAAAGCCTGAATATTTCATGATTGGTTTCAACACACTTTTAGTTTGCATTTGTTACTTGGTAAATGAGCCTATTTATCTCACTTAAAACATTATGTCAAGACATAAACTAAAATCTGTGTTTGTTTTTAGAGAAGCAGGAATTTATTTCACATAGTTAAAAGGTAAAAACCTACATGGATTCTTTTTGATAAGAGGGAGAAATAGAAACAACCCCCTTGTAAGTGCTCTTTGTTTTTTTAACTGTGTAGGGATTCCAGTGCTTCTTCAATGTATTCAGGAACTCAGTGGATGTTGAAAAATTCATCTTTACAATCTCACTGATAAATTTGGGTAATATTTACATGATCTGTTTAATAGAACGTGAATCACATGGAAGATTTTTTTTATATAGGAAGACAAGAAAAGGAAGAAAGATGTTAGCATAACAACTGAATGCAAAAAGAAATGTTACTGAACCTAAGTAGGATTTAGCTGGCACCCCAAAGCAAACCCTAGAGGCAGACTCTGGTGAGAAAGGAAAGAGGTTTTTTATTTGGATACTGAAAGATCTGGGAAAATGGGGATCTCCCTGTCTCTAAGCTCATCTCCTCCACAAAAACACAGACAAAACTCAGCTGTCTTCATCAAGACCAAAACCAAAGGCAGTGCCCAGAATTCCCGCTCCATTTTACAGTACTGTGCTTTGGAACCTGAGGCAGCTGCTGAATTCCCAGCTGCTCTCCAGCTTCTGGCTCCCTCCAGGAGGCTGTGTGTGGTGGGCACTGCCAGTGCCCATGGGGCTTCTAGGGACACAAGGTACTGACTCTCGGCTGGAGAGTACACTAAGGCATTGGCAGAGGCTCCACCAAGTCAGCAAAAGAGAGAAAGAGAGACTGCCTCCTGGAAGCCATAGGCCATATGACTGCTAGGACCACATGGCCCATATGGACAACAGGCCAATACACATCTGAGTGCAGGTAACTAAAAGTGAACCACGAGCAAGAAAGAAATTTCTTTATTCCCCTGGGTTTACATTAGTTTTGGGTGTGGAAAGGATCAGATGCTTTCTCAGAATGACCTATCAACTTCCTAAACTTTTGTGCACTTTGAATGGGTCTATCTCCCAACCAGTCTCTTCTTTCCCTTTTCTAGACAGGCCTCTTCGGTTTAGCATCTCCACGGCCCCAATTTTAGCTTCTACATATGCCTTCCCTTCCCTGATACTACCAGCAGTCGGGTCCTGGACGTGGGTATTAGGGCTTTTATCCCCTCTCATGCAATTATGCTGCCAGCCTTGTGCCTGCTGCATATGAGAACTTCTACCTGCAGCCCTCTTGCCTGAGTGCAGGTGGGGCACTTGCTTGGTTACCTGGGCAACATGGCCCCTCTGCTGGACCACCTGCCACCTCATCCTGGCTCTGGGTTCAAAATCTCCCCCAATTTTTGTTCCTTGCTCTCAGCCCACTGCCAGCAGTCCTGAAAGACTGTCTATGGGTATCAGATGCACAGGACAGAGGACATGTAACTAACAAGATATCCCTTTAGAAATAAAAAAGGGCATACTATGAAATCCCAAATGGCTTGAAAAGGTCACTGAATCATTAAGGATCATAGATATATGTGTATGTTTTTCCTGTACTTTAAAAGATAAATTATACATTCAATGTAAATATATAAACATTTTAGTTATTTACTCTCCAAAAATTATTCGTTAAGTTGTCTCTTTGTTTCAAATTAAGTTTAGGTAAGTTTTAAGATTTGAGCAAATTTTTCTAAGGGTTTGAACCCTCCTGGGATGGACTGTTCTAGTCTCAGACATGTGAGTGGTCTGGGATTACTGGTCACCCCTCAGGTTGTTATGCTGATAGGGCCCAACTTAAAAAGCCTCCTAAATCACTGACTTCAGTGTCACCATCTTATTTAAGTCAATGTATCTCATATTCCTAATTTTTTAAAAATAAATAATAATTTATTGTTAAAGGCAGAATTCTGCAAATGCTGTGCAGCTGATGCATTTTGCATGATTCCAAAATCATAATATTGCCAAGAGTATTGTTGAAGTAATACTTTTGTAGTAAACTAAACTGTTCTCCACCCAAGGAGCACTTTGTAGACTTGATATTGAGAGGTCACAGTAGTGAGTGTCCTAAACAAATAATCAGAGGACAGGATTAAAATATGTTCGAATGATTCTGGACACAGCTAGAAAGTGCTGTAACTTTAAGACCTAAAGTCTATGAACCACTCTTTTAGAATGTTTTGTATATTTTATGTCAACTGTTGATGTTTCCTCAGGAGATCAAGGATAAACATAGAATACAAGCTTGAACTCTCCTGATGTCCATTCAAGGTGAACAACAACAACAAAACAAACAACATAAAGGCAAGTGGTTTGTACAATGCTCCTGAATCTATTTATCTAGCTCGACTGCTATACAAATACTGACTTCTATTTTTAGGTACTGTAAGAAACAAGACAAGAAGCAAGGTCTTCAGAGACTCATTAAGACCATTAGAAAAATGCTTCTGGCAGATCCTATCAAAACAGAAGAAATAAATAACCTTTGTCCCTGGGACTAGGATTCATCCTGCTTTGCAGCCCCATTTCCAAATGATGTATTACACTCATTACACTCACCTCTGTATGACACTGTGTACACAAAGTGTGAGAGCCTCACCTCACAGTTCAGGGTGTTTCCTGATATATGGACCATTCGTCCTTGTCAGATTCTCCAAGGTGAAAGAATAAACTTTAAATATGAACCACTTCTAAGCATCACAAGTACAGGGAAAGGAAATACTTTGTCTTACTTTCTCTTGCCACAAGGTAAAAGAAATAGCTTCAAGGAAAAATAGAGTGAGATAAAATGCCTTAAAAAGAAATATTACTTGTTTTATTTTTTAAGCTACTGTTTAATAGAGACAACTGATAAACTCAAAATACAAACAATCTGCTATTTGCAGGAGGTTGTGCTTAATAATAAAGAAAAACATACCAGAGATTTGTATCAGAAAGACTGAAACAGTCTGTGTCGGTAGAAAAGTTTAAGGAAAGTCATATTTATTTCTTTATTGAAATTAATATTGTCTGCGTGACTTAAGTGAATGTATAAATGTTTGCTAACAAATGGATATTATTAGACATTTTTCTTTGAGGAATTCCAAGAAATTATAGCAGAACAGAATATTGTATTTTAGATTGTATTTTACTACTTATATACAAAATATAAAATATAGTCACATGTTAAGAACTACTTACTAACTAAATTTCATTGTAAAGATTTTCATTCAACCTCCTAGTTGTCACTGAGGGACACTGTGGCTATGTCAGCTCAGGTCTTTCTGTCTGAGAAAAGTAAATCTAAAGCCACACCTAGAGTATGTGTCATTGCCAGATTTCTATTATTTTCATTAATTCTTTTTACTTTGTTTTTTGTAACTTGTTGCAGTAAATAACATTAATATAATGCATTTGCTTCTCTAGATTGTCATTTAACTTGCCCATTATCAGTGAATGGTAGCGGTTTCAGACAGTGTCCAGCAGGAAACCAAAAGAATACTAAGTAATTCAAAAAAGACCATTTATAAAAGAGATTTAAATACAAACATGCCTAGAAATGCTAGATGTGTACATAGAAGATAGTGAAGAAATCAGGGATTTAGCAAACACAGAAAACAGCAATCTTTCGGAGAGAGAGAAGACTACATGAAGGAGATAAGGTGACCAGAGCTCAGGACCTGCGGTCACTCAGCAGACACGCAGGGAACCTGCTGGGAGGAGCTGGAGCTAGGGCTGAGAGTCACCACACAAAATGCTATAAACGTGAGGAGAGAAAGGGGCGGAACTAAGCTGCTTTCTCACCCAGTCCTGCACACTCCAAACTTTTACCAGTACTTTTCAATGGTAGAAGCATTGTCTATTGACAAAGTGAATGGGAAAACCTAGTTTGTTTGAGCCAGCCACTAGCAGAGCAAGGAGGACAAGTGGATGTAAGAACAATCAGGAAGTAACCAGGCACAGTAGTTGACTCTAGGACACTTTATATTTCCAGGAAAATACCTTTACCAAATCATGTCAAAAGTATGCATTTCAATGAATTCTGATTGGTAAGCAAAAGTGAATCTTACTACAGGAAAAAACAGGGCGATTCTGTGAAAAGACAGACTTAAAGTGGGCCTTTCCATCAAATTGATCGATATTAATAAAACACAGGCACACATATGCACAAATGCATACCAACATACACGTGTGCCTGCATATAACCACACTTCTCAGTTTTGTCAACCTGCTGTTGCTTTAGGTAAGACTCTCAAAAACAACACTTTTATTTACAAAATACTATTTGGAATTGTTACACTGAGGAACTTTTGCATTTCCCTAAAAAGTATAGCTACTTCCCTTTAGAAGCATTCAACTTGGCAGGTTAGCACAAGGAATATCTACAAATGGGAGAACATTGGGATTAAATATTTATAAGCTGCCTATCACTCTAAAATTCTTTGAGAGTATGTATAATATTGGTAATAGCTCTGCTTTATAACATTAAACTTGTATACAGATTCCACAAAGTGCTTGTGATATGATTGGCAGTTTGAATTTAGGGAGGTATAGCATCAACTCCTTTGGGATTGTAGGGATTTTGAGGTAAAACATAAAACATTGGATTCTTCTTCAACTAATGAAATACTTTTTGAAACACACATTTCCCTTTTTACTTTATCTTGAGCCTACCTGGTTTGAAGATCCTGTTTTTTTTTTTTTTTTGTCGTTCGTTTGTTTCTTTTGCATATGTATTAGTTTTTGTTTTTGTTTGTGTGTGTGCGTGCGCCAGAATATTGTCCTTGTCCTTACAGGCCACTCTGAGCCATCCAGTACTGTGACGGGGGCACATGCTGCCATTGGCACTTTCATAGCTCACACTGGAAATTCTGCTCCTAGTGTTTCTTCTCCTGGAACCATTTATTTAGACATTTTAGGACAGAATAATTTCAGAATGCCTACTGAAGAAAGAAGTAAAATTTTAAAAAATGAGAAAAGATAACTATCTTATAATACTTTTTTAGTAGCTCTTAAAATAATTCTCAAGTGCTAATCCCATGGTTTTTGTCACACAAACTTACTAATTATAGAAATTGACCTTCCATAGTGTAGACTTGAAAAATAAGTAAGACTGGTTTAATTTTAATTAATCAAGCATTATCACTTACAAAATTTCACATATTTCATATGTCTATATAATCATAAGATGATTTTCTCAATTTCCTAAGTGTATTTCCAGACTATAACAATAGTTTACTTTCAATGTATACTTTATTTTATCAGTACTAAAAGCATGAAAATCATCATTGAAAATTATAACAAAACTGAATGTAGGTATAAAATAGATGTAAATAAAATATATTAAGGCTATATGTTCGTACATATAACATTAGATTCTCCCAGACATTCTATTGAAAATGGAACAATAGTTAAATAAAATAATACATTTCCATGCTCTTATTCTTCAAATAAAACTTAACATGAGGCTAAATTACTTAATATTCCCCATAAAAATTTCTTTTCAGGATTACACATCACAAATATTTTGCATCTCATATCTATTTGTCAGTGAGGGTCATGTTGCTTATTTTATGTTTTTTCCTGACTTCCAGGAGGCTCAGAGCTATATTTGAGATGTATTTGTGGTAAGTATGTTTAGCTTATACATAGATATAATGCCAGGAGTCTTTTTCACATGATGCATAATTTAATCTTTGTTTTAACGTTTTTTGGCGTATATTTTAAGTGTTTAAATTATTTTTAGGAGACATAGAACAGAAACAAAAAATAATTATATCAGGCATGTCAGCAATGCCCCTCGGACTTTTTGTACTTAGCACTTTATAAAGGGCACTCACACACCATTGGTGAGTCCTCTGATAGCCTTCCTTCCAGGGCCCATCACTTCGTGCTGTGTGCTTCATCGTTATGTGGTTATTGTGCATCTCACTACAACCACAGTGGTGTCGTAGCCTCTCATTTTGACTTCAAAGAAGAAAGAACATACGTTTTGTTAGTTTTTAAAAATAAAATATAAACATTAAAATTATATTAAAAAACAAAATACATGGAAATGGGAGGGAGGTGGGAAGCACGGGGGGGTGGACTGAGACAGGAGTAAAAGACAGAAAATTGTACTTGAATAACAATTAAAATAAAATTAAAAAAGAAAAACTGAAAAAAATGCACTGATATTCAGGCTAATAACATTAAACATGTTTGTGTTGTTTTTCTTTTAATGGAGATTGCAGTGCTTTCCTTCTTGTCACACTAAAGACTATGCTGGCACAAATCAAGCTAAAGGGGCCTTTTAGTATCAAACCTTTAGAAAACAGTGACATATTTTAATTTGCTGCCATTGTTGCCAAATCAGATTTGCATCCTTATCTAAGAGTATTTCTGCAAGGTGTGTAACCTCAACCTAATCTATAACCTACCCTCCTCTTTTGAACACCCTTAAACCAAGTTTTCTGAAACAATGCTATAGGTTCACAAAGGCTACTACTTGCAGTTCACTTTGAGAGTAAATATACCTATTTGGATGAAGAACCCGACATAACCTATACTAAACAAGCTTGCTTTGGTTCCAATAGCACAACAGGAGGCTACTGCAAATGCCCCCACCCCATTCCTGTGCAGAATAATTAAGCTGAGATTGGTTTGAATTCTTTTATAATTATCCCTCTCACCATGCAGTTGAGCTTGAGAAGTTAATTACAACCATTTTCATGCCTATAATGCAGAAATGATCTCTCCGTCATGTACAGATTTGATGAGTTCTTTAGAATGTTAGATGATGGTGCCTGGCTATATATATTCCCTCTCTTGACAGTTACTGAATGTCTATGATAAATTTTTTAATGTTTTAGAAAATATTTCAATAATTTCTGCCTAATAAACAGAGGAGAAACAGGTGAAACTATTCAAACACTGGAGTTTCATGACAAAGATAATTAACATAGAGCTGGAAGTCTTTACAGGTCATCACAGGTGTCATTGCTGAATGTATAACAATTTGCTGTTTTGAAATTGTTATATTTGGTCTACTTCACAATGCAGGAAAATTTAATTTAATAACTTTCCTCTCAATATAATGTTGCATTAACCTTTACTGTAAGAATGTCTAGTTTCAGAAATGAGCATAAATTCCCTAATATACTCTGATATTTCCATGGAAAAATATACATGATGATGAATAAAAAATACTTATAATTTTAAAGCTACATTGTTTTTAGAATAAAAAAATAACAGTTTTAATGTATTTTCTCTTAAAAGGACCAGCACATCATATTACTGTAGTATAACAATACATTTGTAAAATCTTTGGATTTTGACAATTATTTTTATTTAGCATGCTACATTTCTATGTAAGAATTTATAAAACTTACATAGATTGAAAATCATGCCCTTCCTGGTGTAGCTCAGTGGATTGAACATGGGCTTGCAAACCAAACAACCGCGGTTCGATTCCCAGTCAGGGCACATGCCTGTGTTGCAGGCCAGTTCCCAGCAGGGGATGCCGAGAGGCAACCATATGTTGGGAACTGTTCTGTCTGGTTTCAGGAGTTGTAACCGCCCCTTGTGGCTAAGGCTGAGTGAGCGACCTCTGGACTGTGAGCCACTGAGGAAACAAAGCTTATCTCCCTGCCAAGAGATGGCCTCTGCCATCTCTAGCCCCCAACGCTTGGTCTGTTCGTCAGAGTCTATGGGTAGACCCCTCAGAGAAGAGGCAACCCTAACAGAGGATCATGTGGGAGGCCATCTAGGAAGGACTCAGTGGGAGCTGCAGCAAAGTGAGGGAGAAGGACCCTCACCCCATGGCTATTTTGGCATAGCCAGAGTCCCCTTTCTGTCTGGGAGAAGCTCTAGAAGAAGCACTTCCTGGCTCTAATCCAGTTAAGCCTGAATCTTGACAGGGAGGGGGTGCAGCCTTCTGCCTGCTAGAGTGGGTTCTGGGGTGATGGGGCATAACAAAGATTTTGTAAAGTCCTGTGAAATCTGCTTTGCTAAGAGTGCTCTCATCCATATGATAAGGGTCTGGGCAGGAAATGAGCATGTCTCCTAAAGGTTTTTGCAACCCCCTTACCTGACAGACACTGACTCATATTATGACCTCAGATTTCTTTGAAATGTTATCTATTGTTTGATCCTTGCCACCTGACATTGATTGATGAGCTTTACCTGTATCCCTGTGTGTTATGAACCTAATAAAACGCCATTGAGGCAAGGACTCAGGGCCCTTCTCCCATGAAAGAAGCTAGCCACCTTTCCTCCTCAAGCAAATCATGTCCTGATAGTATTATTTTCATATGTAGCAGACGGTGCGGGGGGTCTGCTGGTGGAGCCCCCCCACAACCATACATTGATATTTCTCTCCCTCTCTCCTTCCTTTCCCCTCTAAAGATAAATAAATGAAAATCTTTAAAGAGAAAAGAAAATCGAACAGTAGTTTAAGCTTAAAATACAGCTCACCAATTTATGTAGTTGTAATTGGCAATATTACTGCAGCAAAATTATCAAATTTTGAAGGCTGTCTTCCAAGCCTATAGAAATTTCATTTTTAATAGTATGCACTCCTCCTGTAAAACCAAGGTTTAATAACAAACTTAGTGGGTTTCACTTAGATTTACCAAGTGAAACACACTCCTAACAAAATTGTGATGATTAGCTGTCTAGAAAACTTGGGCAATGAACTGGTTTATACGTTCATAAACTTTAATAAAACTGGTGTGATGAATCTAAAAGGACAAACGTTTACATGGAAGGTTGTCGTTTTATAGGAATAGAAATAGGGGTCATGGTGATGCCATCATGGTAATAGTAAGAGCCCAAAACAGAGAAAATGGAAAACATGCAGCAGCCTTGTTCTGCAGCATTTCTGAGTTCAGCAAACATCTGTCACCAAGCCTTTCTGCTTGGGAGCATGAATTGTGAGTAGAGTAGGACCAGGTCTGCTCTCCAAAATTGGTACTCCTTGGTTCTCTGCTCTATTTTTTGAGGTCATGACTCCCACACCCCCACTCCAGTCATTTTTCCTTATCCTTAAGATATAGGCCACCTAGAAGTTTCTTTGCATTTTAATATTCCTTTAATTTTGTCTTCCAAACTATTGGCACATTGACAATACAAAGCTCTTTAAAAATGTGAAGATTTACTATGAACCTTACTCAGTTTTGAATCATTAAACAAAAGCTGTACTCACAGCTAACTTCAAGGCATGAGGCTCTTTATCTCAGACTGCCAGTCAAGCAGCCGGGGATCAAGGCCCATGTGATTTTTAGAAGCACTTTAGATGGGAATGAATGTCTAGAAGGCATTGCTTTAGATCTTTCTGATATATTAACAGAAAGTCTTATACCTCTACCAGGGATATAATCTTTACCCTCAATTTCATTGCTGCCCCAAGCAATTTCTTATTTTAAGAACATTTTGCCAGCATAATCTTTACCCACAAGTTCACTGCTGCCCTGAAGCAATTTCTTACTTCAGGAACATTTTGCCAACTAGCAAAGTTGAAAGAAGAAATAGTTTTATTTTCTAAGCAAGCAAGTCCTTAGGTAGAAATGTTTCTCTAAATTTTCCTTGAAATTGGACAGTTCCTTATTCCATACATTTCTCTTCTCCCAAAATTTCAAAGAGGCATTTAGCACTTTCTACATTTTACCTGGATAGCTCCACAGCCATTTCCACAAGTGCATGAGATATATTTTCAAATGGCCTGCATTAGCGTTGGTAAGAGTGTTACCAAATATCCTGCCACTTTATAACATGTCACCTTTTCTGCGTTCAGTAAATTCATTACTATTGTTCAAGCTTCCAACTAGAGTGTCCTTGATGCTTTCAGGCTTATTGTGCCTTCTAGTCTATAACAAATGCCAACTGTTTTAGGTTTGGTATAATTTTTAAGGGAAGGCATAATTTATAATGTAGCAATAGATAACTGAAGCACCTCTTCATTTTATGGCTTTCTTTCACATCCCAATTTCATGTACATACAGCCTGTAGCAAACAGTAAGTGTATATTTTTGTTGTGGAAAGAGTACCATTTGCCTTAAATTCTCTAACTAGTAATTTAATTTTTGCTAGAAACTCTTTAGCTTCTGGCTAGTACTGACTTGTGAATGCTTTCTATTCCTTTCAGGAGCAATCTTAATTTTTTTAAATCACAACCTCTCTCAAAACATAGATTACAGATAAGGATAAAATAAGTACAAGCACATGAGGAATATTTGTAGTCTATGAACATTTGAAAACAGTAAATCTATAAATTTCCATACATATATTCTCATTCTATTTGACTATCATTTAGATTATTATTTGGAAATAAAGTGTGTTCCATTGTTTATTCAAATCAGGATTCTTTTCTACGTTGAGCCTATTCTATATCAAGTCAGTAGATGAGGCAGAAGATTGGCCTGCCATGACTTGAGAGTTTCCCTTGTTAACACAGTACACTCTGGGAATCCACGTCTACCTGCAGATTTCCACCCTTCCTCTGTTTTCTGAAACTGCTCTGCGATCCCATTAATCCATGAAACATTTTATTCTAGCCTAAAAGAAGAACATCATGATTTTAATTTTTCTTTGTCAGGATTAGATATCACAGCTGATTATTTCAAATTCTATTCCTCCAATCGTCTAATTTACTCTTTCCATTTTTAGGAAGTTTGAAGATACCCCAAATTATGGGGTATCTTCAGCATTATGATGTAATTATTTGTGTTTGTAAGACTTTTAAAATATTCAGTACATTACAGTAAAACAAGAGCTATATCTTAATGTTATTTCTCCCTGTAACTCTCCCAATTTTTCTATGAGTTTGTCAACAAAACAGGGTATATAATTCAGACTGTAGTTGATATCCACACCAATATTCCTAGTCTCTATCTAAGACCTGTATTTTTCAAGCTTTGTCAAACCCAATGTGAAAAAGAGAGACTGAAAATATTTTCTCAGTAAATGATGAATCACCTTTATTTTACAGTCTCTTAAAAAGTGGCTCTATTATTGCAGCCATCCTGGATCAAACAATCGGAATCCTCTTTGAATTTAAAATCTAACTTCTAATATTGACTCCCCATCAATTTAAAGCCTGAAAAATCTTTTAAAGACTATTTTCTGTTTTTATTACATAATGAATGTTATAATTATCATTATCACTGTTATTAAATCAACATAGTCCCATAATAAAAATATGCACAGATAATTGAAAAATATAATACATATAAAGACATAAGTCCCTCTTCAAGGATACTATATTGTAATAATTATTCATGACTATTGTTGGTATACCCTTTTATAATATTTGTACATATATGCAAGTATATATGTTCATATATTTATATTATACATGCATATGTACAATTGTATGTATATATATATATTTATAAAAGTAGGAATGTACCATAATAACATTCTGCACATTGTTCTTTTCACATAACATATGGTATTCATAATTTAGTTTTGATGAATTTTTCAAAATGGGTAGGATATAATTTAGTCCCTAATTGATGAATATGTCAATATTTATAGTTTTTCTTACACACAGTGATCAACCAAGACCTTGGTGGAGATATTTTGTGAACATATTTGTTTCTCTGTATTAAAGTCCTGAAAGGAAACTGCTAGTGCCCACAGTTAGAAGTGAATGCAGAGCACCAACCTGTCTTCTGAACAGGTGGAATCCCTGCACACTGTCAAATCAATGCCTAAGAGTGCCTGTGTCTACACAGTCTCCCTGGATTGGCAAAAATTCAAATCTTTAACTCTTGACAATTTAATGGGATAAGAAAAATGGAGCTTTAATTCAATTTATATCTCTTTACGAACTAAGTTGAAAATATTTTTGTGTGGCTGTTATCCATGAATATTTCTTCCATTGTGAACCATATATCATGTTCTCAGATCAAATTTTCAATTACATTTTAGGCCATTTTTATTGATTTATAAAGTTTATTATAGATTAAGACAGTTATCTCTTTGTTACAAGTGATGAGAAGACAGTATAACTTCATTTATGGTTTACTGTCTATTTTCCCCTCTATAAATTCAACATTCCATGATAATTATAAAGTATATCATTATCATTTTCTTTGGCTTTTGTTCAGAGCTTTGACAAGGCTTAATGATCATTCTTAACATTTAAAGCTTGATTAATCTGAATGTATTTTAATATAAAGGATGAGGTGAAGAATGTTTGATTTTTCTAACAAAACTGCTAGGTGAACAAGCCAACACCATGTATCAAATAATACATCACTGTATTAATTTAAAAGGCTTTACATTAACTTTTTCTATAGATATATTCTGTCTTTTCTTATCATTTTAATTATATTTATTGCATTACTAAATTTTTGACTATCCTTAAATATATTAATACTTCCTATCATTCTTATTTTCTGAATATTCTCTTTGTTTAATTTTCCAACTGAATTTTTGGAACTTTTTCTATGTGTTCTCCTTTCTTATGGCTTACCCCCAAATTTCTACTGGTATTTTGATTCTAGTTACTTTGAACTTATGGATTAAATAACATATTTAAATTATGAGGACTTCCTCTCCAAGACCAAGATATGGCTTTCTAAGTATTTGAATTTCTCTTTCTTGAGATGGAATATATAAGGTCTGTCCAGAAGTTACCCAGCCATGTACTATAAAAAATAGTGACATTTACTGAAGAAGATATGAGACACCAGAAACATTGTACATAGGACAATGATGCTTCTGTCCCCTTCAAAGTTGCCCTGTCATATTTTCCTGAATCTCATTGAGGGAGTGAACTCTCTTTCTTTTCAAAGGTGATTTTGGTTTTAAGAAAAACCAGAAGACACAGGACACCAAATATGGGCTGTAGGGGGGCTGAGTCACCTGGGTGATTTGATGTTTTGGCAAAAAACTGCACGAGAAGTGATGCAAGAGTGGGTGCATTGTTATGATGAAGCTGCCAATCACCAGTTGTCCACAGCTGCAGCCTTCTCAATTGTTTGAATAGTTTCTGAGGAAGAATGTTCAAGCTTAACAGAAAATTTGATGCAGATTCATTGCTCTACTCACTGTGAAGGCCACACAGTACACGTGATCACTCAACAGTGTCTACTGCCCCCACTGACTAGTACAGTGAAGTCGTTGTTCATGCTTGTGCATTCCAGTCCATTCGCCTTGGCTGCCAGCTTTCATTGATGTAGTGCAAACCATTGTCATTATATTGACAATGGTTGGAGTTTCTCTGGACAGATGTCTTCATATATATTATATAATATATATATGGGCACACTGTATATGTATATACATACATGCATTTATCTATATCTACATAGATATATCCTATTATTCTGTAGGAAAACCATTTTCCTAAAATGACTTTCATTAATGACTATTCATCACTTAGATGAATGTATTTACTCTTCTTTTTCTTCCTTCAAACACATACAGATATGTATACATTTTAAATGTTGCTACATTCTTATTTGAGTTATAGATGTGCCTGTTTTATATCGAATCTAATTCTAATATCCTTTAGTGAAATATTTGCATTAGAGCTATGTTCAGTGTCTCTTTTAGCCACTATGGCACATTACATTATCATTTACTTAAAGAGGGGTTCTTTAGTGTTTAATGCTGAATACATTGAGATAATGGTACATCAAAATACCAGACAGAATTATGGAAAAATATAACATATTACTTCTCCTTGAATGTTTTATCTTTCCACCAATGAGCTGTTCATCTTCATAGAAAAAGGTGACACCCCTCAGCGGATCACAGAGCACTTGTGTTTCCTCAAGCATCTTCTTCCTGGCTGTTGCTTCTTTTCCCTCCTTTCTTCCTCCCTCCTTTCTCTTCATGTTAGTTTGACTTAATAGAGAATTCCCACACAGAACACAGATAATGGGTCTCTATTATCATCACTTATCTGAACCAGACATTATTTGTTTAGCATACTTACTTTGTTATCCAGAAAAAACAGTTTCAAATATCATTTTCCCTCTGCATCACTATTTCTCTAAATCAGAGCATACTCAGAGTTCTATATTTCCTTATTTACTTTTAGTTTTTGACCTTGATTCTATAAGAATCAACACTTGTGTTTTGTATTTATGAATCTGTTTTTGTTTATTCTTTCAATTTTGTTCTTTAGAATTTGCATATAAATGAGAGCATGTGGTATTTGTCTTTCTTTTTCTGACTTATTTCATTTAGCATAATACCCTGTAGGTTCACCTATGTTGTTGCAAATGGCAAGACTTCATTCTTTTTTCCTTTCAGTGTTTAACTTTATGTATGTACCACAACAGTTTTACTCAGAGATGAATGAGGTTGGGGGGCTGTGTGAAAAAAAAAGGTGAAGGGACTAATACATACAAATTGGTAGTTACAAAATGGTAATGAGGATTTAAAGGACAGCATAAGGAATTCAGTGTATATGGTAATAACTAAATATGGTGCCAGATGGGTTCTTGAAATATCCAGTGGACTATGTTGTAAATTATATGATTGTCTAGCCAGCATGCTGAAACTACTATAAAATAATATTTGAATGTCAACTGGAATTGAAAAATAAGTAAAAATTAATATTTTTGACTTTTAAATTATTTTATTAGTTAAAATATTTCTCTCAATTAAGGTATGATATACCTTATAAAATTTGTGTGTAAAATGTAGTATTTGTATGATTTCTTGAGATGGATATCTATATCATTTATTTTTTCTTTTTAATAATGAAACATATATGGTCACATTTTTCTAAAGTGAAATTTTAGAAATGTCCTAAACATTTTATGATGAAATTATTTTATCATCTTCTACATAGTTGGCCATTCAAGTCCACTTAGTTCTAGTGGCTAAGAATATTCCCTTATTTCAAGTTGCCAGTTTGGATTTTTAAGCATTATCCATTCTGAATCCCCTTTTGTTGTGTCCTGGCCAATGGTGGCCACAAAAGCATCTGTTTTTGATCCTAATACTAGGGCCAACTACAGAGACATGCAATTTAGGCAGTTGCAAAGACCCCCCATCTCAGAAAGACTTCATGTTTGGTTAATGCTCAGCTGTTACTGTCTTGAAAGTCTCAATTTTGAATAGGAGACCTTGACTTTTCATTTGAGGGGCTTAATACCTTTTATTTTAATCACTGCCCTGCTAATGTGGTTAAATTCCCCTTGTTGTCTGAACGAAGTGATTCTTGTCCCATCCATTGAAGGCGTGTGCAGTGCCAGCACCCCGCCACCTCTCTTTGGTTTGTCTCCTGTCAAGCAAACATCTGTGCATCCCATAATCCCAATATCAAACATTAACTACAATTAACTAGCATTGGATGTCAAAGAAACATTCTATAATCTTTTTCCTTCTTGTTTTTTATTAAACTCAAATATTCAAGCATTAACATATCAGCTACTCTACAGTCACAGTTATATTAATTACATTGTTTCTGAAATCTTATAGTATCCATATGCAATTGATGTATACATGTTGCTGAGGCTCTGGTATGACCTAAATGGTTTACCATTGATCTTTAAGGTCTGCTAACTGCCAGCCTACGTATAGCTATTAGCACTTGGGTTCAATATAATATTTTGTTTATTCCAATTGATTATATTATACATTGGTTTACCTAATTAATTATTTTGGTTTAAAAGTCAGAATTTATCAGAAATCTCTGGCTGACCTCATAGAGCCATCTGGATTAAGGAAATGCAATGCTGAAATATATCATAAACACCAATTTAGTATGAAGATAAATAACTGTAATCCATTCATTTATATTTGTTCCTTCTAAAAATTATTTGCTTTTTAAACAAATTTATGTGGTAAAATAATTAAAAATAATTAGAAATATACTCTGTGTCCACTGTTTAGGGTATCAGCAAACCCTTAAAATAAGGAAAGCAATACAATGCAGTGAGATCTCAAAATTGTAAGTTACACAGTAACTAATCTTTGAATTACTTGGTAATATCAAGTATAATTATAAAGTAATTTGTTGTAACATGTAATTCCCTTGTAATTATACAGCTATTAAAGATGTCCTACAAAATAGGATGCTAGTACAGCCTTATCAATCTAGAATCATTGCTTTCTTTTAACATTCACTGACTGCAATATTCATGAATGAAACATCTGACTTCTAAATGAAAAGCTCCAGATGCATTATGTACAATAGCCATTCTTTCAATAAGAAGTATGGTTTATTCTCATCATATATAAAAAGAGATTCCTCCCACCATTGACTAGGAAAACATTCTTAATTGCTATTCTGCATGCATAATTACTGTATAAAATGGCAGAAATGAACAAAAATGCTTTACAATTTTATATTTAGTCTTACCTTTCTCAAAAAATAAACCTCTGCTTTGAATACACTCTTACAATTCTCTCATCTCAAAGGATATTTGGAACTAACTGAGCTAGTATATCTTGGCAGAAATCTGCAAAGAAAAGAATATATTTTCAGTAAGTGCTTTCAACAAAGTAACAATAATGTAACATGAAATAAAACTGAAAATTATAGCATTTTGAATTCATTTTAGAAGTAGACATAAGGTTTCTGTCTGTAAGATTTATTTGTGTGTCCGTGCTACCTTTTCACTGAGATTATAACCTGTCATAACCTCTGGTTTTTTGTGAGAGACACAATTCTATCCCCTCACTTCATATGGCCCTGTGTCTCATCCTTCATTTCCACATCTTGGCATTAAAACTAAGAATTGTGTTTCTTGAAACTAGAAGCCACCAACACTACACCTTGTGAACTCGACCTTCTGATTCTCAGTTCTTTCTTTGGCAAATAGGGACTTTACTTATTTTCCTGTGATCTCAGCTGTATATTTCAAAGGGATTCAGGTCATTGAATTAGCCACATTGCCCAAAATAGAAGGCTCTATATTGATCCTCTACATTTTAATGATACGAAAAAACAAATACAAGGATTATGGCTTTTTTAAAGTCCTCAGATCCAGTTGATTCCCTGAATAGTAATCAGCAAATAACCAGACTTTTAAAAAAATTGTATTTATGTATTTATAAATAAATATTTCTCTCTTTTCAGAGAAAAATATTCTTTCTTTTTAGAGAGAGAGGAAGGGAGGGAGAAAGAAAGGAAGAGAAACATCAACGTGTGGTTACTTCTCACTTGTCCCCAGCTGGGGACCTGGCCCACAACCCAGGCATGTGTCCTGGCTGGGAATCCAACTGTCAACCCTTAGGTTTGCAGGCCCCATGCTCAGTCCTCTGAGCCACACCAGCCAGGGCAACCAGATTCTTTTTAAACATTGCTGAGAATGTGCATTATTTGTAATGCATTATTTGAAATTCATAATTTGTCCCTGATATAGGACATCTGATAAAAATTTATTTTTTCTAATAATTAATTTTTATTTTAGAGCCTCTGCTAGAATTTTGAAGAACGAATTCTAAAAGTGAATATGTAAGAACTATTATTTATATTGAAGAGTAAAGGATCAAGTAATCAATGGTGTTTTCAATAGCTTTAATTAAATTGTACTGACTTAAGCAGTTGATTGGTAGTCTATATTCATTTAAGTAATAGCAAGTTCTTTGAGTTATACTATTTTTTTCACTGAACAGTCTGTCTTCTTTTAATTTTGTCATTATTTAATAATTCCAGTTCATATAAAGTATGATCAGTGAAGTAAACTATAAGACCTGACATTTTCTTAGTAAATAAATCAATTAGCATTGAATTTATGAAGCAGATACAACATTAACAAAGCTAAGTTACTCTGTCCCTTTTGTCCCACAAGATTAAGAAAAAGGGTAGACTGGGATGGGAGTAAAAGACAGAAAACTGTACTTGAATAACAATTTAAAAAAAAAAAGAAAGAAAAAGAAGTACCAGTGGACTGCTCAGTGACGCAGGTCAGTTACAATGCTGGCTAATGCATATAGCCTTCTAGCTCTGCTTCATTTTTCTTTCTACCATGTTAAGCTGTTTCTAATCATACACATTCTTTCTATATTTATTTATTTGTTTACTTATTTTAGTTTTTCCATCATCATTTATCCCCCTTATACCCTCTTCCACCTCCACCTACAATACTTCCCTCCACATTCACCACATCGTAGCCTGTGTCCATGAGTTAAATTTTATTGTTACACATATTTAGTTAGAAAAATAAATAAGTAATGGGGATGTAATGTACAGCATAGTTATTGTAGTTGACAATACTTTATTGCATAATTTAAAGTTGCTACAATTATATCTTAAAACTTCTCATAAGAAAAAAAATTGTAACTTTATAAGTTGACAGATATTAATTAGACTAATTGTTATGATCATTTCATTATGTATACAAATATTTAATTATTATTTTGTACACCTGGAACTAATTTATTGTTATGTATCAATTATACATGGAAAAAGATAAAGACAAAATTTCTAATTCTAAAATATAAGGTTAGATTTTATTTATTTTACTTAGATTTAAGATTATGTCCATTGAAAAGAGAAACAGAAGATATAAAATTGAGGAAAATACTCTGGGATAATTTCTTAGCCAGCACCAAATAAAACACTGTCCTGACCATGTTCTATTTTTTTTTATTTTGCTAAATATTTAGAATTCATTAAAATTAATTATAGATAAAAGAGTGTCAGCATTTATTTGCCTTCTCATTTTTCAGAAGAGTAGGACTATATGCATCCAATCTACAAAGTTAAATTAGATATCATCCCAATTATTTTTCAGGAAACTACAATAGGGATATAGGAATGATGGAAAGTAAAAAGACTTAAAAGTTTTGAAATGCAAAATGTTAAGTGTTTGACCCTCATTGTTTAATACTTTATTTTTTTAATTACACTTAAAATGACAAATTATTTCATGCAATATACTTTAAATAATTGCTTAGATATATCCACAGATAATTAATATTTTGCATAATTTTATCATAGTTTCTACATGTTCACATGAAGTTGATATAAAAATAATTTTCACATTTTTTAAGTTATCAGCCTTTTGACATAGAGGGCGTATTACAGTGAAGTAAATATGCCTGGATTCCAGCTCTTTTTCTGAAACTAAGTATGCTTGGGAATGTTGAGAAACTATTTAATGTAGTCCTGTTTTAATTCTGCAAAACTTCATACCCATCCTATACCACTTGAAAATGATAAAATTGGACTAAATGACCTGTAAGGTCCCAAGTCTGATGTACTATGGTTTTAATGCATGTGCATGTGATACATTTCTACACAGCTAAGATACATTGGTATTCAATGAGTTGCAAGGTTCTCAATTTTTATTTGTAAGACAGGTTCAGGGTAATGTACTGTGTCAAGAAATACATAATAAATACGTGAATGAATAATGCAGAGTCCTTGATCCTTAACCCTTGCCAGCATCTCTCATTAAGTGAGTGGCTAATTTTGAAATAAGCAACAAATACACTATCTGGTTCTTTCCATTTTAATTTTAAATAAAGAGGATCCTACTGAGAACTGAAAATGCAGCAATTTATCGTTTGAAACAAAACATTATGTCCACAATCTTCAAATCTCTCCCTTCTATTTTATCCTACGTTCATTTGAGGGACACTGTAGAACATATTTGTACCCCATTCTGATCCAGAAGTTTTCCTCTTATTCCCACCCACCCCATACACCGTAAACAGAGCAAAACAGAATGTGAAATATGTGACTATCCTCCCAAAGTGGAATGAGAGAGAAAATAAAACAAACCGATATAAATGATACCATCTCTGAAGTTTAATAATTAAGAAACAAACACTTTTCTTTGATTTAGGTAAAAAGCTTAATTAGTTTAAAAAAAAAAAAAAACCTGACAAAAGCCTTAGTACTGGCTGTTAACAGATAATGCAGTTTAGTTTCTCAGTTTAGGTTGACTATGAAATTTAATTCTTATCTGTGCCTCAAGAGTAATGCCCTCATCTTTTATTTCTCCCTTTCATCTACTCAAATATAATCTACAAAGGAAAACCACATCACTTCACAGAAAAAGTGTTCACTCTGTATCCCAAGATGATACCACTCTTGGTGTCTGGTTACATGTGAGTTTCCCTTATGTCAGCAGGTTAGTTAGAGGACAGAGTGACTGTTTACTTGGGTCTCCCCAGCGAAATTTTCATCCAGGAAAAAAGTCAGTTGAAACAGTTCCCCTGGAGATAATAAAATTACTGTTCCACATTTTCAAGTTTTTGTCTTTTATTGTTGAATCATAAAAAAATTTATATATGCTAAACAAAAGTTTTTTATTAGATAAATATTTTATGAATATTTTTTAATAGTCCGAGGTTTGTTTACTCGTATTCTCACTGTTCTCTTTAAAAAAAAAATAACCTTCTTAGGTTAAGACAGTTTTAGATTTTTAGAAAAATTGTAAAGATAGAACAAGGAATTCAAATATACTCTATACACAATTTCCCCTATTACTGACATCTTGTGTTATCATGATATATTTGTTATAATTAATGAACCAATACCAATGTAATATTAATTAATTAAAGTCTATACTTTATACAAGTTTCCTTAGTTTTTACCTAATATCCTTTCTCTGTTTAAGGGTCCTATCAAGGATATCACATTGCACTTAATTGCCATGTCTGAAAGCTAAGGCTTTTTTGGACAGTGACAGTTTTTGTGACTTTTCTTATTTGACCTTCACAGTTGCCAAAACTTGTAAGGGAATTTGTAGAACATAACTCAACTGGGACTTTTGTTATGGTTTTCTTATGACTTGCCTGTGTTTTGGGGTTTTCGAAGAGAGTCCACAGGAGAGCATGTTATTCTTATTATCTTGTATCTGGAGTACGTGAGATCAATATAACTATCGCCGTTGATATTAATCTTGACCACCTGGCTGAAGTGGCATTTGCCAGGTTTCTCCACTGCAAGTTATTCCTTAGCTCACACTTATGAAAAGACCCTAACTAGGGAAGATTATCATACAAATTATTTAAAATTGTTATCTACTATAGATTTGCCTCTGTCATTCCGATTCATATTTTATTACAGTAATATATATATATATATATATATAGCATTCAACTTCATTGTTTTAATCATTTTGAGGTGTACAGTTCAGTGATATCATGAACATTCTCATTGTTGTGTAACCATCACCCCCACTCATCTCCAGAACATTTTTATTTGCCCAATCTGATCCTCTACACCCGTTAAACAAACTCTCAATTCTCCTCTTCTACCGGCCCATGGCAACTACTATTGTATACTTTCTCTCTCCGTGAATCTGGCTATTCTAGGTATAGAATATTAATAGAATCATACAACATGTGCCCTTTTGTGACTAGCTTATTTGACCTATTGTATCATCTTCACATTTCATCTATATCATAGCATGTGTCAGAATTTCCTTCCTTTTTAAGGTGGAGTAATGTTTCACCTTATGTATATATCACACTTTACTTGTCTATTCATCTGTAGGTTAAACAAACAGTTTCACCTTTTGGTTATTGTGAATAATGGTCTTGTTGCAAATATCTGTGCAATTACCTTATTTTGATTCTTTTGAGCATTTACCTGGGAGTGGAATAGCTGGTAGCTATATGGTTGGTGTCTAGAAAAAGAAACATACCATTTTTCCTAGAAGCTGCACAATTTTGTTTCCACCAGCAGCACCCAAGGGCTTCTGTTTATCCACAGTCCCACCAACACTAATTTTCTTTTCTTACTAATGGCTATATTAATGGATGTGCATTCATATCTCATCGTGGTTTCATCTTGTATTTCCCTCATTTCCTTAATGATTAGTCATGTGGAGTGTCCTTTCATGCCCTTATTGTCCCCCAGTATATCTTCTTTGGAGGAGAAATGTCTCTTTAAGTCTTCTGCCCATTTTTTTATTCAGATGGTTTGGTTTTTTGATATATTTGTTACTGAGTTTTATGAGTTCTTTATATATTCTGTATATTAATATCTTATTATATATGTAATATATATAATTTGTATATATTATATTACATATGTATAATATATACATACTGTATGTATATACACATTGTATATATATTATATATGTATAATATATTATATGATATTATATACAATTATATTATATATAATATTATATATAATATATAATTATATAATATATAATTATATATTATATAATATAATTATATAATATAATTATATAATATGATATGATATGATATGATATGATATGATATAATATATAATTATATAATTATATAATAATTATAATATATAATTATATATAAATAGATATATATTTATAATTATATAAACATAAGTATAAATATATAAATATTATATATAAACATTATATAAATTATATATAAATATATAAATATATAATTATATAATATGATTATATATAATATTATATAATATATGATCATAATCATATACTATATATATATAATTCAAAAATGTTTTCTCCCATTTGGTAAGTTTTCTTTTCTCTTTGCTAAAAGTGTCATTGATATATAATTTAAAATGTTTTTGATGGAGTCAGTTTATCTATTTTTTCATTTATTGTCTGTGCTTGCAGTGTCACAACTAAGAAATTATTGCCAAATCCATTGTCAGAAAGCTTCCCCCTATGTTTTCTTCTAAGAGTTTTAAAACTATTGTTTTAACTCTAACATTAATGACTATATGGGTTAATTTTTTGTATGATGTATGATAAAGATCGTTTTATTCTATTGAATTGGATTTTTTCAATCCAATTCAATCATTTTTTTAAAAGATTGTCCTTTGTTCATTAAAGAGTCTTGGCACCCTTGTTGAAAATTATTTGGCCATTTATGCAAGGATTTATTTCTGAGCTCTTTATTCAAATCTTTTCAATCAGTTTATATGTCTGTATTTATGCCAGTACCACATTGTTTTTGATTACTGCTGCTCTGCAGTAAATTTGAAATTGGAAAGTGTGAGACCTCTAACTTAGCTTTTTGGTGTTCCTTAAAGTTCCATATGAATTTTAGGACAGATTTTTCTATTTCTGCAAAAATGTTGCCATTTTAATAAGGATTACATTGAATCTGATGATGGTTTTGGGTACTATTGGCATTGTTAAAAATCTTAAGTCTTCTAATCCACAAGGAATAAATGTTTTTTTTTTTCATTTATTTGTGTTTGTCTTAACATTTTGTAGTTTTCCATTTACAAGTCTTTGTCTCCTTGCTTTATTCCTAACTATTTTATTCTTTTGATTCTATTGTAAATGAAATAGTTTTCTTAATTTCTGTTTGGGTGTTTGCTGTTTGAGTAGAGAAATGCAACTGATTTTTGCATGTTGAATTTGCATCCTGCAATTTTGCTGAATTTCTTCAGTAGTTCTCACAGTAGAATCGTTAGTGTTCTCTACCTATGTAATATAATGTCAACTGAAAACAGATATAATTTATTTTCTGTAGGAGGTAAAGGTTCTAATTTTTTGTTTTGTTTTACAAAAATGAAAATGAGATCCGAAAGTGTTAAGTGATTTGCTGGAGCCCACCTGCTAACAGGTGTCCACCTTCACCTGGCTCTAGAGACGGAGCATCTTGCACTACATTGTCACCTACAGGCTCCATCTCCTTGTCGTTCAGGATGCAGATGAAATAAGAAGGTGGTGGCTTCACGTGACCTCAGCTGGTCAACTGCATATCTGATGAGTCAAATGTTGCCAAGGTCTATAAGAACTACTACTGCAAAAGCACTGTGAGCATTGAGTTTTGAATTACAAATACATTTTATAGAGTTGATGAATTCACAGACATTGTGAATAATGAAGCTCGATTTATACATGCATAGGATTTGAAAAAAAAATGAATGTTTAATTTTTGAAAGTTTATATGACCATCAGCACCACACTGATACCTTTTTTAAAAATAGTATATTAACATACAGCTGGAATAGGAACAGAATCAAAGAAATGGAGATCATATGGAGGGTTATCAGTGGAGAATAGGAGGGGGTAGAATGGGGAAAAGTTACAAGGAATAGGAAGCATAAATGGT
>PVKM010010372.1:0-35027 GCA_004027735.1 Carollia perspicillata
TCAAGAGTTGCTTTATATATTTAGGTGCTCCTGTGTTGGGTACATAAATGTTTACAAGGACTGTAGCCCCTTGTTGGATTCTCCCTTTGTCACTATGCAATGTCCTTTGTCTCTTATTATAGTCTTTGTTTTAAACTCTGTTTTGTCATATGCAAATGTTGCTATCGCAGCATTTTTTCCATTTCCATTTGCATGAAATACTTTTTTCCATCCCTTTGAGTTTAGTCTGTGTGTATCTTTCATTCTGAGGTGGGTCTCTTGTAGACAGCACATATATGGGTCTTGTTTTCATATCCATTCAGTTATCCCATGTGTTTTGATTGAGCACTTGAGCAATTTACATTTAAAGTGATTATTGATAGGTATGTACTTACTGCCATTTTATATTTTATAACTATGTCCTCTGGTTTTTCTTTCTTTTTAAAGAAAATACTTAAATCTTTCTTGTAATACTGCTTTGGTGGTAATGAACTCCTTTAGCTTTTTCTTGCCTGGGAAGCTCTTTATTTCTCTTTCAGTTTTTAATGATAGCCTTGCTGGGTAAAGTAGTCTTGGTTGTAGGTCCTTCTTCTTGTTGTTTTTTTTTTTAATCACTTTGAATATTTCATGCCAATCTCTTCTGGCCTGAAATGTTTCTGTTGAGAAATCAGCTGACAGTCGATGGAAGCTCCCTTCTAGGTAGGTAACTGTCTCTCTCTCATGAAGCTTTTAAAATTCTCTCTTTGTCTTTAACCTTTGCCATTTTAATTATGCTGTGTCTAGGTGTGGGCTTCTTTGGGTTCATCTTGATTGGGACTCTGTGCTTCCTGGACTTGTGTGTCTTTTTCCTTCATCAGGTTAGAGAAGTTTTCAATCATTAGCTCTTCAGATAGGTTCTCGATATATTGTTCTCTCTCTTCTCCTTCGGGTACGCCTATGATGCAGATGTTGTTATGCCTCATGTTGTCCCAAGGGTTCCTTAAACTATTCTCATTTTTTTAAGATTCTTTTTCTTTTTGTTGCTCTGATTGGGTGTTTTCTGCTACCTTGTCTTCCAATTGTTGAGTTGATCCTCTGCTTCATCCAACCTATTGTTTATTCCTTTTAGCGTATTCCACATTCCAGATATTGTATTCTTCATTTCTGACTGGTTCTTTTTTTATGGTTTCCATGTCTTCTTTCATGTTGTTGTAGTTTTCACTAAGTTCCTTGACTGTATCACTAAGTTCTTGAGCATCCTTGTAACCATCTTTTTGAATTCTATATCTGGTATATTTCTTGCCTCTTTTCTGGGTATTTCTCCTGTTCTTTCATTTGGGGCATGTTGCTTTCTCTCCCTATTTTGGCTGCCTCTTTGTGTGTGTTTCTATATATTAAGTAAATCTGCTATGCCTTCCATTCTTGGTAGGATGGCTCTACGTTTTTATTTTAAATTTTATTTATTGATTTTATTTTATTTTTTAATAAAAAATATTTTATTATTTATTTTTAGACAGAAGGGAAGGGAGAGAGAGAGGGAGAGAAACATCAATCTGTGGTTGCCTCTCATGTACCTGCTACTGGGGACCCGACCTGCAACCCAGGCATGTGCCCTGACTGGGAATCAATCCAGTGACTGTTTGGTTCATAGGCCGGTACTCAGTCCACTGAGCCACACCAGCCAGGGTTACTTTATTTTATTTTTAAAAATATATTTATTTATTGATTCCAGAGACAGAGTAAGAGTGAGAGCATGAGTGAGAGAGAGAGAGAAACATCAATTGGCTTCTTCCCCACACGTACCGCAACTGGGGACTGAATCGCGACCTAGGCATGTGCCCTGATTGGGAATCAAACCCATGACCTTTCAGTCCATGG
Organism: Carollia perspicillata; assembly: GCA_004027735.1. NCBI lineage: Eukaryota > Metazoa > Chordata > Mammalia > Chiroptera > Phyllostomidae > Carollia > Carollia perspicillata. Next base: position 1,837 of record PVKM010010372.1, read on the forward strand.
GATGACACTCCAACCAACTGAGCCACACTGGCCAGGGCTTATTTATTGATTTGAGAGAGAGAGAGAAACATTAATTCGTTGTTCCACTTATTTATGCATTCGTCAGTTGCTTCTTGTATGTGACCTGACCAGAAATTGAACCTGCAACCTTGGCATATTGAGACGATGCTCTAACCAACTAAGCTACCTGGCCAGGGGTGGTAGGGTGGCTTTATGTAGCAGGTGTTCTGAGGTACCTTGTGGTGCAGTCCCTTGATCACCTGAGCTGGGTGCTCCAGGAATGTCCTGTGTGTAGAATATGTGAGCTGTCCTGTTGTAATTAGGTCTTGATTGCTATTGGCCCATTCATGTGTGGGGTTGATCCTCAGGCTGGCTGACTGTGAGGATCGACCATGACCACAGTGTTTGGGCTGCTGTGCAAGTGCTGATCACATGAATCGGAATTTGCCACAGCAGGGTCTGGTGCCTGCCAAGATCTGCCTTTGGATATACTGCTTGTGAAACTAATTGGATTCTGCTCTGAAGCTGGCTACCTCGTGTGTCTGTTCCGGGGCCTCTTAGGAGGGACTCTGGTGCAGGTCAATGTCAGACACTGCCTGTCACGGGCTATGGGCAATCTGTTTGGAGCTATAAAGTGATCTGCAGTTTGTGGCTGCCTCTTCTGGGCCTGGGTGTGCATGGGAAGGACCAAGTTAATGCAACAAGACTGGATTCCACTGGCACTGAGCCCGGAGGCAGGTCAGCAAAAGGCCCGAGGCATGCTGAGATCCTCTTCTGCCTGCCTCCGTTTGCTGGCTGGCTGTTAGGCTCAGTCACTGAAAGAGCCTTTGGTGGTACTTGAATTGCATGAGAGAGATTTTTACTGAGTCACCAGGTAGGGGTGAGTGGTACTCACCAGACTGATACAGGTTAAAACTCGCAGCCAGTGCTATGTCTGAGGCCACTCAGCAAAAGTCCCAGGGCATACCAAGTCCAGCTGCTGCTTGCAGGGTGCCCACAGACTTTTGTGGTGGGTGGAGTCTCAGGGAGTCATCAGGATAGGGCCAGGACAGTTTGTCAGGCCCAAACAGACAAGGTTTGGCCATATGAAGAGAAGGCTCCGCACTGGTCAGGCCCGCAAGGGACAAATGGCCCCTGTCCTAGAGACACACAACTCAGTCCCAGATTCTGCTGGGAGCCTGAACTCAGCAGGATGGAGCCACCAGGAGACCCCAGGGTAGGGCTAACAAATCTCCCATGCTGGGGAGGCACTCAGGTTCACACAACTCAGTCACTGACACTCCTTGAGTCTACCCGGACCTCTACATGCTGGCCCAGGCAGCTGACTCATCAGCAGGGCACTAGCTCTGCAGGGTGCGGGGAGAGGGAGTACAGGGGGTGGGGTTATTGCCTTCACCTAGACTGATGCTGTGTGAAGGTGAATGCTCTACTCAAGAAAGATGGCATCTGTGGTGTGGGAGAGGGAGTGAGCACAGGGATCCTGGCAGTTGTCCCTTTAGATCTCTCCCCACAGCCACAAACCCCAGTCTTTCTTTAGACAAGTCTAGTCTGCTCCACCCTCACTCTCCTGGAGCCCAGGGTGGGTGGCTGCAAAAGAGATTTTGTGCACTGGCCCTTTAAGAAGGCACCTGTGTTTCTAGCAGATTTCTGTCGGTCCCTAGTGTATAGGCAGAATCCCCACTGCTTTTCACAGCCAAATGTTATGCGGGCACTTCTTCCTGGCTCTGGTGCTCTGGGCTTGGGAGCCCAGTGTGGGACCTCTGTAGCTGAGCTATCCCTCTGGAATTTCAGCTGTGGGAGTGGGGCCAGGCCTTTTGACATCTTCACCCTTTCTACCCGTCTTGATGCACCTTCCTCTGTGAATCCTTGGGAATAAGCCTTCTGTTCAGCTAGTCTTCAGTTGGTTACTCAGGTTAATTGTTCCATGTTTTAGTTGTAATTCCAGACTGGTCCTGGGAGGAGGTGAGTGTAACTTCCACCTACTCTACCACCATCTTGGATCCCCCCTAAATACAGTTACTTTTGTATTAAAACAAATTAATTCATTAATGTAAATATCTAAAAAAATATAAAAATTATTATAATCAAGCTTTCAATTTCAATAACGTAGGTTGCTGTGTGGAATGTCAGGCAAGCACGCTATATAAATAAGCCTATAAAGTGAAATAGTCACTATACTATCTAAAAAATAAACTCTAGGCCCTGGCTGGTGTGGCTCAGTGGATTGAGAGCTGCCCTGTGAACCAAAAGGGTCACCGGTTTGATTCCCAGTCAGGGCACATGCCTGGGTTGGGGGGCCAGGTCCCAGTAGGGGGCACACGAGAAACAAACACACATTGATGTTTCTCTCCCTCTCTTTCTCCCTTCCCCTCTCTCTAAAAATAAATAAATAAAGTCTTTAAAAAATAAACTATAGCTCTAAGAACAAAGTAAAGAGAATAATATTTTAAAGAAGTAGAATAGCTCTTGCACAACTAAGTAAGAGACATCCTCCAATGTAGTGACCTTGGGGAACTTACTTCATTCCAACAGCACTCCTATTCAAAATATTTCTAGAACTCCTCTTTTGGAACTAGCCAACTAGTTCCCACCTAGCCAACTCGCCTAGCCAACTCATCAAAATGTGAGACATAATTAATCACTGTTTTAAGCCACTAAGTTTTAGGGTGGTTTATTATACAGTAATATGCATATATATGAGACAGAAATGTTTAAATCACTATAATTTGGGGGATATTTAAAAGGGAATGATTCACTTTACACAACAACTCTAGCTATGCAGAACCCTCAGAGAATCTGTTAGTCCGGGTAATGGAGTTTGGCTTATGCTTACACAAATAGGATATAATACTTTGAAAAACAAGGAAAGAATATTTGGGAAGAGAAATAACTTCAAGACGAATGGGACCAGCAGTAGGTCCCCAACTTTCTCCTCTTGAGTTTTTGCTTTCTGTTGTGGGGTCATCTAAACCCTACCTATACTGACTTTAGAAATACCCCGCTCTCCTTGATCTGACCGTGAATAAAAATAACTTTCCATTTTTCTCTAAGCATACTAAATATATAGCTGTATTTTCTTTTTTAAAAGAAATGTACAAGAAAAGAAAAAAAGTACAAAAGTATAAAAACAAGTAAGTTAAATAAAGATTTTAGGGTACTAAGATAAACAAGCAAAGTATAGACTTTGGATCCTAGGATAACTAAACCCTGGCCAGAAGTTGGCTGGCCCTCTTTTGCTCTCCACCCAGTCATCAATTCATTGTCCTTGACCACAGGACCTCGCACAAGAAGTCCAAACACTGCAGCCATTTCAGAGCTCACTGCCTCATCTTCCTGGACAAACTATAAGTCTATTTTATTAAACCAAGCATTACAGAGAACAGAGGTTTCTTCTTTAATTATCAAAATTAATTTTAAAAACTTTGGGTATTTTGGTAAACCTCTTTTAAAAGGTACACTCTTATTTATATACCTTTGTTTCTATATACTTTTTATTTATACACTTTTGTTTTCTATACAATATGTAGACTATAACAACTTTTTCTTGATGATTTACTACAGGTTAGGGCAAAAGTGGGTTTACAGTTGTGAGTATGTGGAACAAAGTTTATTCTTGTATTATTACTTACTAACTATTGTATTATTTTCCATACAGACAACTGTAACCCTACTTTTGCCCCACCCTGTATTAATGCTAATCAATACACCAGGCTAAAATACAGTTTTATTCTCAATTTCCATCAAAGACTTACATACCAAATCCTCAACCCATATGTGACTGTGTTAAGAAGAAATATGGCTCGCTCGTGCCATTTCTATTCAACAGAGTACTGGAAGTCCTGCCTAGAACAATTATGCAAGAAAAAGAAATAAAAGGCATCTGTATCTCTGTTTGACATGATCTTATATGTAGAAAACTCTAAAGGTTCTCCTCCAAACTGTTAGAACAAATAAATTAATCTGACAAAGTTACCGGATGCAAAAATCAACACATAGAAATCTATTGTGTTTCTATACATTAGCAATAAACAATCTGAAAAGGAAATTAAGAAAACAGTTCCATTTACAATAACACCAAAAACAATAAAATACTTAGGAATAAACTCAACCAAGGAAGTGAAAGACATACACTAAAAACTGTGAAATCTTGCTGGAAGAAATTAAAGAAGACACAAATAAATGGAAAGATAACTTGTATTCATGGACGACTCTAAGACTTAATGTTGTTAAAATGTCTATGCGACGACATAGACGGACGTTGTGCTGGGTGAAATAAGATAATCACAGAGAGACCAATACTGCCTGATCCCATTTATACGCGTACCTAAAACAGTCAAATTCATGAATGGAAGAGTGGGATGACGGTTGCCAGGGGCTGCCGGAGAGGGAAGTAAGGAGTTACTGTTCAGCAAGTAAAAAGTTTTAGTCAACAAAATGAAAAAGCTCTACGGATCTGCTGTATAGCAATGCCCTTACAGTCAACAATGTATTACACACTTAAAAATTTGTTAAGAGGGTAGATCTTGTTATGTGTTCTTTTCACAGTAATAATTTAAAAGATGCTAATGCTATCCAAAGCAATCTATGGATTTTAAACAATTTCTTTCAAAACCCTAATGACAGATTTTTTTTTCAGAAACAGCAAAATCCAACCCTAAAATTCATATAGAATCTCAAGGGATCCTGAATAGCTAAAACCATCTTGAAAAAGAAAAACAAAGTTGGAGGATTCACATTTCCTTATTTCTAATGTTACAACAAGACTACAGTAATCAAAAGAGTGTGGTATTGGCATGAAGAGAGACATATAGGCCAATGGCATACAACAGAAAGCCCAGAAATAAACCCTGGCATATCTAATCAGATACTTTTCGACAAGAACACCAGGTTTAGGCCCTGACTGGTTGGGCATCGTCTCACAAAGCAAAAGGTCACCGGTTCGATTTCCCGTCAGGGCACATGCTGGGTTGTGGGTTCGGTCTCTGGATGGGTTGCGAATGAGAAGCAACCGACTGATGTCTCTCTCACACATTGATATTTCTTTCTCCCCCTTTTTCCTTCCACTCCTACTCTCTAACAATAATAAAAATCTTTTTTTTAAAAAAAGAATAACAAATTTATTTAATGGGAAAGGACAGTCTTCAACAAATGGTGTTGGGAAAACTAGTATTCCCATGGGAAAGAATGAAATTGGACCTTTATCTTATACTACACATACACATTGACTCAAAATGGGCCAAAGACCTAAGTATAAGAGATAAAACAAACAAAAAACTTAGAAGAAGATAGGGAGAAACCTTCATGACACTGAATTTGGCAATGATTTCTTAGATATAACACCAAAAGCACAGGTAATAAAAGAAAAAATAGGTACATTTGATTTCATCAAAATTTAAAACTTTTGTGCATCAAAAGACTATCATAAGAGTGAAAAGGCAACCCATGGAATGGAAGAACACATCTGCACATCACTTACCTGCAGAGACTTCTATCCAGAATAAAGAACTCTTACAGCTCAAAAATACAAAGATGTATAATCCAATTTAAAAACGGGCAAAGGATTTCAAAAGACTTTTCTCCAAAGAAGACAGAAGAATGGCCAATAAGCACATGAAAAGATGCTCAACATCACTAGTCATTAGAGAAATGCAAGTCAAAACCATAAGGAGATACTACTTCATAGCCATTAGGATGAGCGTTATTTAAAAAAGAAAAAGAAAATAAGTGTTGGTAAAGATGCAGAAAAATGTGGATTCCCACACTGCTGTGGGAGTGTAAAATGGCATAGCCACTGTAGAAAACGGTATGATGGTTTCTCAAAAAAGTAAATACGGAATTACTGTACAATCCAGCAATTCCGTTCCTAGGTATGTACCCCAAAGAATTGAAAGCAGAGACTCAAACAGATATTTGCACACCCATGTTCACAGCGGCACTTAGTCACAATAGCTAATGGTGGAAGCAGCCCAAGTGTCCATGGACAGATGAATGGATAAATAGCAGGTAGTATACACATATGATAAATATTATTTGGCCTTAAAAAGGAAGGAAATTTGGATACAAACTACAACATGGGAAAACCGTGAAGACATTATATTAAGTGAAATAAACCAGTCACAAAAAGACAAACATTGTATGATTCGACTTATGTGAAGTACCTAGCATAGTCAAATTCATGGAGAAAGTAGAACAAATGATGGTTGCTAGGGACTTAGTGGGAGAGGGAATGAGGAATTACTGTTTAATGGGTACGGAGTTCCAGTCGGAGACGATGAAAAAGTTCTGGATGTGGACGGTGGTGATAGCTGGACAACAATATGCATGTACTTAATGCCACCGAACTACACACTTGAGAATGGGTACAATGATACATTTTACGTTATGGATATTTTACCATGTACACAAAATGCTAAACCAGAGGTTCTGCTATCAGTTATACTTTTTCTTTAGAATCTGCCTCTCACCCTACTCCCACTGATGGCTGTCTCTCCCAGAGCCATGTGGATATCTGGCCACTCAAAATAATACGCTCATTTTGCATGACGAACTCAGTTGACAGGAACTACAATATCATATGCCAACCTCTGTGTGGGTGTATTCTGGATAACCTCAACGCAGACCAATCAAACTGTCTCTACAGAGCCTGCCTTAAGCTAACACGCAGTGAGCCATTTCAGTCAAGTGACTTTTGATAGGGTGCTCAGTCACTGTGTGTGAGTAACAGGAGAAAAGGGTGAGTTAACTGTCCTAAATTTATAGAGAGAAATTAGAACGCAAGCCTCCTCATGAACTAGGGTTGCCAGATTTAGCAAATAAAAACTCAGGACTCCCTGCTGTTTATCTGAAATTCAAATTTAACTTGGCATCCTGTATTTTGTCTGGCAATGCTCTGAGGTATTGGAAGTTGAAGAGAAAAGAAATCAAATAGTCCAGAGTATTCTGGGGTTACTGAGGGCTTCACAGGGACCCTAGACAGGAAAAAGTAGAAAATGTATTGATTAAACATGTATTGATTACCAAAAAGAGGTATTGGTTTCCAGATACCATGGTCATGCTTCATCCAGCCCAGAAGCCCCTCTCTGCTTTAGGCTTCAGTGATCCAAGATGTACTAATAAAGATTGGTTGGGGGGCGAGGGAAAGAGAAAATGAAGGGTAAATCAACGCTACAAATGGGTGAGAACTTACGCAGACTCCTGTTAGGCAGACCTGGCCTCAAAAAGGGACCTTAAACACTTAACACAAAAATCAGAGGAAATCTGCTACAGCCTGCCTGCCTTCTATGTCCCCGAGGGTGTATTAATTTCCTTACCCCAATAAAATCTTGCCATCACTTTTAAACTTAAAAAAAAAAAGAGAGAGAGGAAATCAGATTTTGGCTTTGGCTCAAAGCAGAAGAGAAACAATGGTGGTAAGTGCCCAGTGGCCATACAGCAGGAGGGGCACATGTAAGAGAGGAGCAGGGACAGTGGTGGGATCTCTCTCCCCATAAGCCATACCCCTGCCCCCAGAGAACTCCAATCACTATTTTTACCTACTGACTCTAAGGCCCAGTTACAATAACACCATTACTACTTGGGCAAGTACTTCTTAGCTTGTAAACCCCTATAACTTTCCAGCCATTGTTTGATCACTCAGCAATATTATCTACTGCCCCATGGAACCTGGGCCCAAACTTAGGTCTCCAAACCCTGTCTTACTTCCAGGATACTGAATCTGTTTAGGTCATCCTCTAGGAATCAGTAAAAACAGGTTCCAGACGGTGTGTTCTTAGAGAATTCCATCTTTAAAAGGCCCATGTTTTCGTTCGCTACTGACACTGTCCATGTAGTGGTAAACCCTGTCTGACTCTGGTCTACTGAGATATAAATGGCCCACGTGGCCTGAACACACGACAGAAGTATTTAGGAATCTTTGATATCTACCGCTCATGCTAGGCCTGCCTGGGATGTCTATCTTTCCAGTCTCTGAGGTGGTGCAGTTTGAGTATCCAGGAGCTAAAGGGTAAAATAACTGAGGTTCTTCTTTCCTCCAGCCTGTCCTGATGCAGCAGCTGATCAGCTGCACTGAGTCAGCCTTAGCGGCTAGCCTCCACGATTCTTCCCTAGAGGGAGCAGTTAGGCTCTAGGACAAGAGAGGTTTACCTGGGTGCAGCTCTTTCAGGATTATCTGGGTAGCCTCTAAGGCACTAACCAATACAAATTTCTGCAGCCCCAGCCCTGACTGATTTATTTATTTATTTGTTTGTTTGTTTGTTTGTTTATTGTAAACCTAGTGGAAAACAGCTGATCCATAGAAGCTTGTATGTAAATAAAATTAGACGCATGAATTGAAAGCTGAATATATTCATTCCGATTTATGTTCCCAATATGAGCACCGCAATTAACACTCCCCACTCCCAGCCACCACCATGCCCTTCCTTTTTTACCCTTTCATGTACCTAGTGACACCTTTCCCACTAAAGCACTCTGCCTCACAGCCTCCGCATTGGGCTCATTCATTCATTCACTCATTCATCCACCCCTCAGATGTTTACTGAATGTTACCAGGTGTCATGCACCGTCCTGGGCGCTGCGGATACAAATGAACAGTGTATGGTCCTTGCCTCCAGGGCAGTCCGCCGGGCAAGCCTGGCGGTCCCAAGCCAGCCCTGGGCAACAGGATCGCAGTGCCCTTCGCAGCAGGTAAGGGCAGTGGCGGAGGGGACTGGCAAGCTGCCAGGCCAAAGGTTTTCCCAAGGTAACACTGGATGCGCGCGAGAGATCCCATCCCGACTCGGTTAGATACCCACTTGGGAGGCAGGGACCCAGGGGCGGAGGGCGCAGAGGACCCGGATCGGACTTACTGCCGCAGTCGCGGGGCTGGATGCTGAGCCTCCGCGCTCCCCCAGGGCCGTCACAAGAGATGTGGGCACAACGATGACTGCTGGGCGCGAGCCAGCTGAGCGGGTGTCTCCGAAGGGACAGTTTGAGGAAACAGTCGGGGTGGATCTGGGGTGACGCCCAAAGGGATAGGTGATCCCGGGCGTTGGCAGGTCAGTGGATGGTAGAGTTGAAGGGTCAGGAAGAGGACTGAGGATGAGCTGGGTCCGGAGAGTCGGAGCGGAGCGGACCCGGAGCCTGGGGCTGCGGGAACGACAGGACCGAGCTGAGGGGAAGGGCGAGGTGCTGAGTGGATAAGTGAGCAGACAGAGGGTCCTCTCCTAAAGGATCGTTCAGAACGTGAGGGCAAAGGGTCCCCGGGACCCCGTCGGGCAGCGAAGAGGCATCCCTACCTGGTCTCTCGCCTCAGCGCGGTCGGCCCTACAGCTGCGGCGGCGACCGCAGCAGCGTCTCGCGCCCTCCAGGGGTTGCGTTGCAGCGGGGACAGGCCGGCGCCCCCCTCCTCTCCACGCGGGTTGGTAACGTCCGGTCCCCCCTCCAGCAGTGTGACCGATGGTCCAACCTGGGTTGCCCTCAAGCCGCCCCTCCGGCCAGCGCCTTGGTTCGGCCCGCAGGGCTTGCCGGCCTCGCCCACCTCTCCAGTTCTCGCAGCGATGGGCACAGCGAGTCACACGCAGTGCTTTCCGCGAGGGGAGCGATGAGGCTACGACCGTGGCCCCGCCTTCTGCGGCCTGTGCCCCGCCCCTCCGGGGTGGTGTCCGAGGAACCGCGGCTTGGGTGCGCTGGAACCTAGAACCCTGGGGCGCGGGGCCTACTGGTTTTGAAGACGGGTGCACTTGCCCCACCTCTGTATAAGGTGGCGATGATCAACCCTCACACCCCAGTAGAACCTCTTGGGAAAAATAGAAAAACAGCAAAACTAATGCCTGATCCCAGCCAGGCCGACTGAATCAGAATCATTGGGGTGGTGCCCAGGCTTTGTTATTTTTAAAAGCACCCCATGCCTCCGTGGGTGGCCCAACCAAAGGGCCACCACCAGTCCAATTCCCAGTTGGGGCACATGCCTGGGTTACGGGCCAGGTCCTCAGCTGGGGCTTGTGAGAGGCAACCACACATTGATATTCCTCTCCCTGTCTCCTTTCCTTCCTCTCTCTCTCTAAAAATAATTTTTTTTTAAAGAAGCTGTGGTAAAATTTGGATCTGACTCTCTCCTTTGACCAACTTTAGTGAGGCACCCCTGAGTCTTCAGCTGGACTTAGGCTCGAGTTTGGGCTTCCTCTCTTGCCTTAAAAACAAACAAACAAACAACAAACAATTTAAGCAAGAAACCTGGTAAGTCAGCTTAGTGAAAATTCCCTGCCCTTGGTATTTGACCACCCTGGCCATCTTATCATCTTGGGCTGGTGTAGGCAGAATTCTGTTGAGTCGGTCTAGCAAGAATGCCCCTACCCCTGATGTTTCCTTAGTAATTGCTATGGTCTGAATGCTGTGGTCCACGTGAATGCTGTAGATCATGTGCTATGGTCCAAAATTCATATGTTGAAATATTAACACCCAAAGGTAATAGTATGGGTTGGCCAAAAAGTTCATTTATTTTTTTCCCCTAAGATGGTCTAGTAGCTCTTGACTTTAACGCCATTTGAAACAATTTTGTTAAATTGTACTGTGAGGGCTGTCAAGTCAGCATGCATTTAAAAAAAACTTACCAAAATTGGTGAATTCTTGTGTGGCCATTTTAATATTGGAGATGGAAGAAAATACACATTTTCCAGCATGTTATGCTTTATTATTTCAAGAAAGGTAAAAACAGCCGAAACGCAAAAAAAAAAAAAAAAAAAAAAGTGTGCAGTGTATTGAGAAGGCACTGTGGCTGATCAAAAGTGTCAAAAATGGTTTATGAAGTTTTGTGCTGGAGGTTTCTCACTGGACGATGCTCACTGGACAATTGGGCAGACCAGTTGAAGCTGATAGCGATCAAATGGAGACATTAACTGGGAGACAGCTGACATACCCAAAATATCCAAATCAATAAAGTTATTGGTGAAAATAAAAATGTGTCTTTTATTTTATGTAAACAAACCATGTGGCCTTTTTGGCCAACCCAATAGATGGGGGCCTTTGGGAGGTGATTAGGTATGAGGGTGAAACTCTCATGAATAGGATTAGTGCCCAAGAAGATCTCACAGAGTTCCCTAGTCCAATTCTCCAGCAACCTGGAAAAAAAAAAAGTCCTCTCTGATCCCTGATTTTGGCCTTCCAGCTTCCAGAACTGAGAATTTCTGTTGCATATAAGCTACCCAGTCTGTGGTTTTACAGCAGCAGCCCGAATATACTAAGACTTGTAATTTTCTGCCCACTGACCCCTTCCTTGGCTACAAATCCCCCACTTGTCCTTGTCGGGGTCTGAATTGAGCTCAATCTCTCCCCCACTGCAAGACTTCAGTGGCCCTAAACTTACCACGATAACCCCTTAAATAAAGTCTGCTTTTCCATCTTTAACTAGTGTCCTGAATAATTTTTTCTTTAACAGAACTCATGTGCTTCCCACTCCTTATGACAGTCAGGGTAAGTGTGAGACATTGAAGACCCTATGGTCTCTTTCTTGTAGCCAAAGGGGGTGGGAGTGGGGGCAGGTGGTCATTCAGCAACCAGCTACTAGAAGCCGCTAGGTTCCATGCTCCGTGAAAGAGTTAGAGACTGAGACTTGTGCTCTAGCCACTCACGGGTTTGTTGGGTCACAGTCAAGGGAGCAGATACATGTCATTTTGTATAATGTATCTTGTGGCCTCACAGAAGTAGTGTGACCTGAGTTTTGAAGAATGAGTGGGAGACAAAGAGTGTGGGAGAGTCAGCATATGCAAAAGAACAGAGGGGCAAAATAACTGATATGGTGGAGGTGTGGGATGCAATGAAGAGAGCAGAGCAGAAGTGGTTGGGGTCCCTGGCCGACGTGGCTCAGTTGGTTGGAGTGTTGGACCGTGATGGAAAGAAAGGTCATGGGTTTTATTCCCGGTCAGGGCACATACCTAGGTTGTGATTCGATCCCTGGTCTAGGCATGTACAGAAAAGCAACCAATCAATGCTTTTCTCTCATTCACACTGATGTTTCTCTCTCTCCCTTCCTCTCTCTAAAAACAATGAAAACAATGTCCTCAGGTGAGAATTAAAAAAAAAAAGTCCCTTCTGCAATATGAACTCAATCTTGAAAAAGAAAAAAAAAAAAAAGAAATGCTCAGGGGTGAGATGATGAAGAGCCTCCTGTGGAAAACTAAGGAGTTGAGACTCACCTGTAAGCAGTAGAGACACTAACGGGCTTTATGCAGATTATGGCAAATCAGGTACAAATTTTAGAAGTAAAACTCTGAGAGTGAGGCAGAGAGGGCTTAGACTGCCAGCAGGACCAATAAAAAGCACAGTTGTACATTTAAATGGTCCAGGGTGAGGACTTATCTCAAAGGAGGCCAGTTAGAATCATTTCCCCGAGAAGTGGTATTAGGGGAGAGAGAACTACATCCTTACTCATGGTTAAACTTGTAATGGAAATTTGAAAACTGTAAGTGACTTGCCAAATGGCCTTAGTAGCAAAGAAAACCAATTTGCTGAGAAGAATCAATCTGTTGCTTAGAGAGGAAACCAGTCTAGACAGAGAGAGACAAGTCCCCAGGTTCTTGGGGCCTTCCAGCAGCTGGCTCCAGTTCTCACTGAGGCCCGGCTTGATTCCTGCCCTGGGCTGATAACACATACCCTTCTGTCCAGTCAGACAGTCTCACTCAGCAAGTGTGAGTCACTGCCTAGTGTTTGTGGTAAGGGACAACTTCCAAAACGGTAAAATGATGAGTCTTACACAAATATAAACTAAATACATATCAAACTCACTAATTAATGAGGGAACCAGTAAGATACTAAAACCAATTCAAGTGAGGATTTGACTTTTAGAAATGTATATTTTCCACCAGACAAAATTAATTTGCATCACTGGGAACAAGGACTCATTTGCATTATTATGGGCAGAAACATTTCCATTATTACCAGCATTTGAACAGATTTGCACTTTGGAAATCTCCCTCTATTTGGAGTGTGAATACTGAATTAGAGAGGAAGGTAAAAAGACCAGTTAGGAGACTCTGTTAATTATGATGAGAAGTGAGGGGGTCTCAATTAGGGCAGTGACTGAGGGGTTACATAAGAGGAGATAGAGTCAAGAGAGATGAGACTTCAGTTAAATGTGTCTTTGGGGGCAGGTTGGAGGGGTAGAGTACGGCGAATAGTCTAGGGTGAATCCCGGGATCCTCCAAATGCCATCTGCTCCAAAACTCTTTGCACATATCTTAGAAGATTTGAGGCTAGAACTGCAGGGAAATGTTGGTGCTAGGACACGGCTCCCTTGTTTTCCTGATTCTGGCCGTGGTAAAGAAGGTTATTCCCCCCACAAGTTCTTAGAGAAAAAGGTACAGGTGAACCAGATGGTCTCATCACTTACCCCTGTTCCAGAGAGGCTGTAGATGAGGGACCAATGTGAACCTCGCCTATGTGAGCTGGAATTGCCTCGGTGTTTTTGCTACTGGCAGCTATTCAATCTAACTCAAGTAAAAACATTTCCTCACTCAACCCAACTTCAGAAAAACCTCTCATGTGGCTGTCTCTGGGAGTAAAACTTTATTAACATGTCCAGACTAATGACGTAATTTCTAAACTTCAGACTTTAAAATTAAGGCTTTTCCTCTTTCTCAGCTTGGTCCTACTGCAAATGGCCATGTTCCGTGGGAAAAGGGGGTGGCCCTTAGATGTCTACCTTTTCCTGCTTCTCCCTTCTCCCGTCTCCAGCTTGCTAACCCTTTTTCTCAAGGGTTTGAGCATGCTGGAGGGAGAAGAGATGAGGAAGGTTCTTACTCAGCTGGTACTATCACAAAATAATTTCAGTGCTTGGCAGCTACCTAGAGCTGACTCTTTCTCAAGGAGCCCTTTCGGAGTTTTTCAGAGACTCCCCTCCCTGTTGGTGGAGATTTCTCCGACACCTAGCTACTTTAATGTGGACAAATTTATTTCCCTTAGTTGGTTACTTACAAACTCCTTTAGAAATATCTGGGCATTTAAGAAATCAATTTTATTGAAGTAAAATTAACATACAATAAAATGCGCAGGTTTTAAGTGTATAGTTTGATATGTTGTGGCAAATGTGTACACCCAGGTAACCACCTCATGCCCCTTCACAGGCGGTCAATTCCAGCTCCATGCAACCTTATCCCTAATTAGAAATCTGTAGGAATTTAACAGCATTATCTCATGCTTCTTTCTGCTGAGGTCTCCTCAACCTTTCAGACAGTGTCTCTGATGAAATAAAGGGACCCTACCAGGTCCCTTACATGGCCCACATCCGGTCTATGGGGAGCACCCATGCACCCTTTGTCCTGAAAAACAGTGGGAGCATAAGCCAGTCTCACCACAGCTACCTTGTCTTGCTCTGCCAGTGGACAGGTTGGCAGTTGTTCTCTTGACTTTTTAGATTTTCCAGTTATAGGTCAGGCGTGAGCGCTCAAACACATTAATCATATCAATCTCTCCAAGAAATTTCCTCAAAACCTTCTCAACTTCAACTGAACTGGGGCAGAAGGTCAGGGGACTCAAAGCCTACTAGCAATTCCGTCTACAGATCTTTTTCCAATGTCTGAATTTCTGTCCCTTTTCTCGATGTGAGCGAGGTGATTTAAGAGTTGCAAACTTGTTTTACATACCCACTTTTTGCAAGTCTTGCACAGTCATCTCACACCTCATTTTGGGATGTGGCATCTGCTGCCTTGGATCCTCAGCAGAGACTGAGATCAGATCTCCCGAGACGCATATAAAGCACTAGGAGAGGATGCCAACTGTTTTGGGGGTTTGAGGGAACATTATTGGTCCAAACTGTAGTTTTACAAATTCCTTAGATGGGAGACCATGATGAGTGAACATATTACATAAAAAGAGGCTCCTAAAGTAAAATTGGAAACTAGATACCAAAGGATAAGATTCATCTTGCAAGAACACAGTAAAAGACAAGTTTAGGACAAAAAAAGAGGAGGTAGATTTCATCCCTTTACTCATTTATTGAAAAGCATCAATAATCTAAGTGCTAGCAGTCTCCTGGGTGATAGGAATACAAAAACTGACCCTAAGTTCTTGTCCTTGAGGAGATCATAATGGCCTAGCAGAGAAGACAGAAGTAAACCACAACTAAAACAGCCATGTGAGTGAGAATATATTCTGTTCCTGGGAACTAAAATCTCGAGAAATGTACACGGTGGTCTATGCAAGCAAGAGGCCCCCAACTCAAGAACAGGAGCTTCGGTGTCAGTGAAGTCTGCCGGAGGAAACAACCGAAGCCGCGAGTGAAGGCAGGTGGGCATTTTAGCTAGATGAAGGAGGGGAGTCCTGAGGGGATGGAACTGAAAGAGAGAAGGCGTAAAGGCTTCCGAAGACAGTGAGAAATCTGAGGAACTGCAAATAGTTTGCTATGGCAGAAATGAAGGAACGCAGTTGGAGAG
Source organism: Carollia perspicillata (assembly GCA_004027735.1). Classification (NCBI taxonomy): domain Eukaryota; kingdom Metazoa; phylum Chordata; class Mammalia; order Chiroptera; family Phyllostomidae; genus Carollia; species Carollia perspicillata. Next base: position 17,238 of record PVKM010010372.1, read on the forward strand.
GAAGGCAGCACCAAGGTAGGGAAACTACGATGAGTCACTAAAGGATTTTAAACTGGCAAATGACGTGATCTGATTTGTACTTTTGAAAGATCATTCTCTGTGGTGTGGATAATGAATTGGAAAGAAGCAGAATCCAGAGGCAGGAAGACCAGAGAGGCAGATGGTCCCATGATCTAGGCAAGAAATGATGAAAGCAGTGAGACTGGGGATGAATAAGAAGGGAAAGATTTGAAGACATTTCTAAGAGTAAACGGAACTTGGTAACAGAACGGATTGCATTAGAAGAGCAAAAGGGAGGGGTCCAGAAAGACTCCCGGTTCCTGGTTTGAAGTGTGCATTGGGCGGTGGTGCGATTAGGGGAAATAAGAAAAATAGGCAGAGAAGCAGATTTCAATTCTTTCACTTCATTTGTACATTCAGCAGATATTTATTAAAGGCCATCGTGTGCTATGAATAGACAAGCAAATCAGTGTTGAAAATGCCCTGTGAAATGTTTCATTGTTAGAGGTATGCACAGGGCATCAACTGAACAAATATGACAGGCATATAAGTCACATCGAGGAATTACGGGCAGCTCTTGGAGGAGACAATGCCTAATCTGAGTTTCTTTTAAAATAAAGTCAAGGTGAAATTCACATAACATAAAATTAACCATTTAAAAATATACCATTCGATGGCATTTAATACATTCAAAGTGTTGTTCAACCACCACCTCTGTCTAGTTCCAATTATTCTGAGTTTTGAAGGGTGACTAGGAATTTGCTGGACGAGGAAGGGGTGAGGGAAAGCATTTTGGGACATGGGAAGAGCACATTTGATGGCACGAAGACCAGAAACAGCATGACTAGGGTGAATGCGGAAGGGGGAGTAATGAAAGACGAGGCTAGAGAGGGCCCAGTAATAAAATGTCCATTTTAACTCGATCCAGAAGACATGGGAAGCCCTTAAAGGATCCAAACCTGGGGCTAGACACAATCAAATTTGCCTTTCAGGCAGATTACTCCGGCGATGCTTTGGACAGGAGGCAGCCAAGAGGGTAAGTCGGCGGGGACGGTGGGGGCAGGGGGAGGTTATGCAGTAATCCAGAAGAGAGATGATCAGAGTCTGAACAAGGACAATGGTAGCAATAACAGGGGGAACTGAAAACAGGACCTAGTAAAGGTGCAGAATTTATATTACTTGATGACTTATTAGACATCTGACTAGAGGGAGACCATAGGATGATTCCCATTATTTTGACTTGGGTGACTGGGATGATGGCGGTGGCATCCTGGGATGAAATTTTTGGGGAAAATGAGAACTTCAGGTTGATGGGTTGAGTGTGAGTTTCCTGAGATTCAACTATGTGAAGGATCTCAGAGTCAGTTTAAAGTGGATCTGGATTCCAGAGGACAGATACTGGATAGAGAGAGCATTGAGAAGTTTTTGTTGGTAAATGAAGTCATGAGTTTGGATGAAGTCACTCAGGAAAAGTGTACAGAGAAGGACGAGCAGAGAACCTAGTACTGATCTTTAAGAATTGATATTTAGACTTCCAGCCAAGATGGAGGTGTAGGTGGAAACGCTGTACCTCCTTGCACAACCAAGATTAAGGTCAACAAAAATTTAGAAACAATAACACAACCAGAACACAGAAAACCGAACTACGGAAGTCCGACAACCATTCAACCAGACCGGTAAGAGGGGCAGAGTCGGCAGTCAGGGGGGAGGGAACACGGCTGGAAAAGGCAGTGGCTGCCAGACCCGGGAGCACCAGGGAGTGTAGGTGGCGCAGAGCTTGCAGACCCCTGATGAGGGGAGGAGACGAGCAGAGCACGCAGGGCAGTTGGCCGACTGCGGACACACATTCGCATGAAGATAAACTAAGCACTTGTGGGAGGCAGCGGAGGGGACGCAAATCCAAAAAAGTGCGGAACAGGCACCATTGTTCCCTCTCTGACCCTGCCCCCACATACAATGTCACAACCCTGTGACTAGGTTGCCCCACCCTGGTAAACACCTAATGCCACACGTAGGTAACAGGCGAAGACTCAAATAGAAGAACAGCTCAAATAGAAGAACAGCTCAAATAGAAGAACAGCTCAGAGCCCCAGAGCCAATACTTTTAAGCAACCAAGAGATAGCCAACCTATCAGATGCACAGTTCAAAACAATGGTGATCAGGATACTCACAGAATTGATTGATTTTGGTCGCAAATTAGATGAACAAATGAAGGTGATGATAAGTGAAATGAAGGAAAATGCACAGGGAACCAAAAGTGATGGGAAGAAACCTGGGACTCAAATCAATGGAGTGGAGCAGAAGGAAGAAACAAACAACCAAACAGAAAAGAATGAAGAGACAAGAATTCAAAAAATTGAGGAGAGGCTTAGGAATCTCCAGGACATCTTTAAACATTCCAACATCCAAATTATAGGAGTACCAGAAGGGGAAGAGGAAGAGCAACAAGTGGAAAACTTATTTGAACGAATAATAAAGGAGAACTTCCTCAATCTGGCAAAGGAAATAGACTTCCAGGAAGTCCAGGAAGCTCAGAGAGTCCCAAAGAAATTGGATCCAAGGAGGAACACACCAAGGCACATCATAGTTACATTAGCCAAGATTAAAATGAAGGAGAGAATTCTAGAAGCAGGAAGAGATAAAGGGACAGTTACCTACAAGAGTTCCCATCAGACTGTCAGCTGATTTCTCCAAAGAGACCTTACAGGCAAGAAGGGGCTGGAAAGAAGTATTCCAAGTCATGAAACACAAGGACCTATATCCAAGACTGCTCTATCCAGCAAAGCTTTCATTTAGAATGGAAGGACAGATAAAGCACTTCTCAGATAAGGTCAAGTTCAAGGAGTTCATTATCACCAAGCCCTTTTTGTGTGAAATGTTAAAGGGACTTATCTCAGAAAAAGAAGATAAACAACAGAAACAGAGAAAGGACAGCAAACTCACAGTTATTAACATCCACACCAAAAACAAAAGCAGACTAAGTGGACACCTAAATCAGGAGCAGAGCCACAGAAATGGAGATCACATGGAAGGTTAGCAACAGGGGAGTGGGAGGAGGTCAGGGGGAGAAGGTACACAGAATAAGTAGCATAGATGGTGGGGAGAAAATAGACAGGGAGAGGGCAAGAGTAGTGTGGGAAATGTAGAAGCTAAAGAACTTATAACACATGGACATGAACTAAAGGGGGGGAGTGTGGGTGGGAGGGGGTGTGCAGGGTGGAGGGGAATGAAGGGAGAAATGGAACAACTGTAATGGCATAATCAATAAAATATATTTTTTTAAAAATTGATATTTAAGGTATGCTAAGAGGATAGAGCTATACTGTTAAAAGATGTGGTCATTTCGAGGTCAAGATAGAATTTAGCAGCAGGGCCAGAAAAGTGGCATCGGTTAAAACAGGAGAGAAAAGACAGGTGAGGGAACACTGGTTTAGCAAATGGTTTAACTGGTTTAACAGTTAAGCACTGGTTTAACTCAAAGGGGGAGGGTAGTGGGGTGTGTGGTTCCATGGTATTGCTTGGACTATGTTATTGCCCCTGGGACCCCAACACACCATATAAATCTTTCCACTCCAAATAAGCAATTTATTACGCCATCAACTTCTTACAATTTCCCAAGTACATACAATTTCTCCACCAACTAATTTTATGGAATGAAGGCAAATGTTTCCCAATTATGGCTGTGTCCCCTCAAGAAATGATTTAACCCCCTGCAGTCTGCCCCTCCAAGTTCTGAGGCCTGAAAAGGTATCAATTTGGGGTCAGAGGCATCAAAGAGAGGGGAAGACGGCAAAATCTTGAGCTGCCTTTAAGGCAAGAACCACATCCCCTACTTTTTGGGTACAGAAACTCTCCTTCAGCTTCTTGTGACCAACTTTTCTCAGCTGTCTCCTCCTTTTTCTACCCAAGGGAAGCAGAAGACTCATTCTTAACCCCCCAGATAAACCTGAGAAGAATGCCTGAGCGGGACTGTCCGTGTGGGGCCCTGGCAAGGCTGACGGGTGCTCTGGGCGTGGAGAACAGAGCCCAGAGGAAGGCTCTTAGGTTCTCTTCTCTTCTCCTTTCCACACACTGCCCCTCCTCACCCACTACTTCCACAGTGGCTTGTCTTGATTAGAACTCAGAAGGGTTGATAGAAGGGAGGCCTAAACTTTTCTTGAAATGCTTCACTTTTTCTTGAAACGCTGCAACTCTGACAGATATCTGGGAGCTCTTTCTTTACCTTTCCTCGCCTTCTGTAGGCACAGCCTGCCAGGGAAGGAAGAGGCCGAGCCTCCAGAGTGAGAGCGGGAGGGCAGGTTTAGGCCGCTTTCCCAGGGACGGTGAGCCTTCCTTACGGACTTAGGTAAATACACGGGAGGGAGAGCAATGACTGACTCCTTTGGGGTTTCCCTAAAGGTCTCTACTCTTTAAAAAAGAACCTTTCTGGGGCCACTTGGGCTTCATAAACTTGCCAGAAGTGATGAGGGACCCAAAGCCCTGTTTGTGGGAGAATGCGTAGGCAGAACGTCGAGAGGTTGAATGTTGGTCTTTACTCAGGACTGGGAGTTGTGGTGGGTGGCTCATGCGATGAATTCCATCAAGAACCTGTAGCCAGAGCATAGGGGGCAGGGTTTTATCCACAGCGGCAAATGCAAAGAAGGTCATGAATTATATATCTGGGTAGATTCCCTGTTCTACTCACCTTATTCACACTGAAGGGCCATAATAGTGGTTTGAGAAACTGGTACCCAATGGAAGGCAACATGCAGAGGACCATGCTGAGGACAATACTCAGCCACAGTTGTGGCGTGTTCAGAGTGTTCCTTGCCACGCCTGTAATCAATGAGCCAGGAGGGGAAAGACTGAACTGAAGCCTGGAGGAAGGGGGCTGTCAGCCAGAACTTAGATACCTCTGCAGTCCAAAGAAGGAAGTACTGATCTGGAGACAGTTTAGTCTCCTGAGAAATAATATAAACACAAAAGAACTGCACTGAGGTCCTCTGCACAGCCAAAGTCACTGTGAATTCACGTGCCTTTGTCTCCCTCTAAAGGCCGGGCAAGGCAGCAGAGATGGCACGTCCGCTGGGAGCCTTGGCGGGGACACATCAATGGGACAGAGGAATTTGGAAGGGAAAAAACGAAAGTCTGCATGACAGGTGGGGGGCAGCTACATCTACACTCCTACTCTCTCTGTACTTTGTCCTCATCAGAGTGGAGATGAGAGATAGGGAAAGTAACATGGGAGGCAATAAGGCAGTGTGCCACCGTGGAAAGAATATCCGACTGGGAACCAGGAGACCCAGATTGGAGCCATTTAAAATGGTGCTAATAATTCTTGCCCTGGCTACCCCCAGGGGCTGCTTGTAAAGATCAAATTTGGTAAGACATTTGAAAATATCTTAAAACTCTATAAGGTAAAATATTCCCTCTAGCTAGATTTTGAGTCCTTTTAGGGCAGAGACTATGTGTCATTCCTATTTATATCCACAGAACCTAGCACATAGTAATAGCTTCTTAGTAAGCATTTATTAAGCAAATACATTGGTTCACACTCCCCACGCCTACTTCCCACCCCCTTGCTACACATTGGGCAGAGCCTTACCTAGGAATTGGAAGACATTGGGGAACATCAGGCATAAGCCATCACTGTACAGGAAGAATAAGGTGCAAAAGTAGAAACCCAGGCCACCCCAGGTGAAGAGGTGGTTTATCATCGTCCAGTAGGTTGTCTCCAGGGCAATCTGAAAAACACCCTCTTTTGTACAATGTTCTACAAGCCACCTCCCTTCTCCAGTTCTGCAACGAAGGATTCTCCCTCCCCACCCACCCTCCTTCCTTCCCTCCCTCTCTTCCAGGTCGTCTCCCCGTCCGAACGCCTTACCCCGTCTTGCCCACGGTCCGCACCTGCATTGTGGCCACCCAAAGCAAAGAGGTCTGTACTATCAGGGAGAAGGACTGGTAGTCAGAGATTTCCTTCCCATCACTGCGCACTGAGTCGAAAACGGTCCCCATGGGGATAAAGAACAGCACGAAGGAACTGTAGATCCCGTGAACTAAACACTTCACAAATTTCTTCTTGTTGAAATAGAGGTTGTGCTGGCCGGGCTCGTACAGCTCTGGGAAGCACAGGCTCCACGTTTCATTCACGTCCTGGAAGCGCCACAGGATAAAGAAGGCTCAGGAAGGTGCTGTTTCCTTCAGAGCAGAGGCTTCTCCCCACACCGAGTCTGCTGCCGGGCTACCTAGCAACTTCCTCACAGATTACTTGAGAAGTGGAACCAGAGAACAGAGCAGTGGCCAGAGACACTTCCTGCAGTCCTACTTTCTAGGCAAGGATCTAGGTAGTAGAAGAAAGCTAGGAGAAGATCAAGATGGTGGGAAGGACCTAGAGGCAGTTAGGACTGGGGACTTTAAGAGGGGGAGCAATTAGGATTGGGAAGGGAGGACTGGTTGTTGGGGTGAGGGAGGCGGTTGGGATATCAGTCCTCAGTTTAAGTTTTCCTTCAGCTGAATATTCGAAAGCCAGTGGGAGGAGAGGGGGAAGCCAGTGGGGACCAGTGAGTCCCTTCGAGGTGCGCATGTTCTGTGATGCTCCTCCCATTCCCCCAGCTACTGGTGAACTCAGAAAAGGGGATTCTCGATGCAGATGACATTGGGTCATCCTCGTCTCCTAAGTCTGAAACTCTGGATGACAAAGCTTGGGGCTTGTTTTGAGAGCTTGTGGGTCCCTAAAATCAGACCACTGAAACTTGTCAGGACTGTCGAGTGACACAACTCATCCCCCTGGCTGCTCTGAGGCTGGCAGCTGCTCCACTGAGAATTTTCCTTCCTGCCCTGATGGAGATCAGGAACCATGATCCCTTGATGTCCTCTTTCAGCTACTTTATTCCTCTTTGGAGACCCCTTTTCTATTCCATGTGCCCAGGACTGGAGGTTGGGGTAGAGGAGGAGGGAGAGGTAGGGCACCAGGACCTCCAAAGCCCAGGAACTTGCTGACAGGGACAGACGGCTCCTCTAGGCCGACTCCGTACAACTCGGAGGTATCACACCGCTACTCCCATGCTGGGCCTTCGAGGACCCTCAGCTGGGCCTCCCTGCACTGGCTCATCCCCTTGTGTCTGTATGGCCTCCCTTCTCTTGGAGCCCCTTGCTTTACCTGGCCCTGCCCGAGTGCCTATTTCCTTTCACTACTTGGTACACGTTCAATGTACTGTACAGCACAGTTTCCACGTTTCTCCCTACAAAGATAAAATGGATGCAAGAAAACTTGGATTTCTAAGACTGATGATTATTCTGTGTGGAGGAGGATCCTTTACTCTGTCCCATGATACCTCTCCAGGCGATGAGCTCCTTTCCTTGCTCCAGAAATGATTCCATTTGGACTTGACTCATAGAACCCATCTCTCTGTCCTTCTTACTCTGGAGAAAACCCCTCATGGGCCCAGGGGCTTCAGCCCTGACTAAGAGGCTTGCTGCTAGTCTTACCTGGTCAAATAGACTCAAGCCCAGGACAGGGAGGCAGGTGTAGACCAGGTTGTAGAAAGTGATAAACCAGGTATCATAAACTGTCTGGAAGAATACCGAGGAGATTTCTTAGATTTGGCTCTTCTACAAAGTCTCATCTCCACCTCCCAGGTCCAAGAGAGCCTTCTTTGCCCCCCACCCACCCATCATGACACTAACTTAGCGCAGGATTTGAATTTCAGAAATCTAACGCTGACTCCAGTCTCTATTTGGCCCTACTCTATTTAGAACTCTGGCTACCAGGCCGAGGCAAGGCTATATCAAGTTTATTGGTGGCCAACCTCACAAGGTCGATTTGGGCCAACCCTACTGTGAGCTACCGACCCCCTCCCTACACAGAAAGGACCCAGAGTGGCTGCTGGAGGATGCTAGCTATAGCCCTGCACTCCCAGGCTGTAAGCCTCTGGGCTTCTTTCTTTATTTGCTTTATGGCATTCAGCAGCTTCTATAACGCTGGACACTTTCTAACATGGCAAGCAGAACAGACCTAATGTCCCTTCCCTAGCTAGGTGCTCCATCCTGGGCCAAGAGAGGGCTCCTTCCCTTACTAGCCACAAGAGGTCAGCAGCAACACATACTTACTCACACCTGCACCTCCCACAACCAGCCCTGCTGCGTTAGACACCGCAGGTGTGCTAGTCTGCTACAGTCTGCTGACTGGCCTGTTTCTCCTGGAGCCCAAGGCAACAGAGGTAGTAGTAGGGACCTCCCAAGAGAATTTGTCCAGAGTGCGTTTCTCTTGGGAATCTTTGAATGACTCCTGAGAAACTTCTCATACAAGGGACTTCTTGAGGAACTTGGAAATCCAGGTGTCACCTCTACTGTGTGGGGGATTTCACACTTAAGTTTGTAATTAATTCATTAGAGCAGACCTAGAGCACAAGAACAATAGATAAGGCTTGCTTAAAAACCTTTCAGTGAAAAAGTTATAGGTCTGGGATGTGAATACCCACCATGACCTGCCCAGTTAGAAATTTATGATTTATTATAGCACTACTTTTTCTTTCCTTTTTAAAATAAAGAAATGTTTATTTATTTTGTAGAGAGAGGGAAAGGAGGGAGAAGGAGAAAAACATTGATGTGAGAGAGAAATAGTGATGAGCCACTTTCTTGTACGCTCTCCCCAACAGGGGACCTAACCTGCAACTCAGGCGCAAGCCCCGACTGGGAATTGAGCTGGTGACCTCTTGCCTCACGGGGCAACACTCAACCAACTGAGCCACACTAGTCAGGGCTAATTCACCCCCTTTTCATCCCCTAACACTAACACTGTAGTGTTAGGCATGAGCAGAGTGGGAATGATAGGCCAGGTACAGAAGGTCACATGGGTGGTAAACTTTCTCTTATAGTTAAAAAAATTTTTTTAAGAGATGGAGAGAAACGTCAATGTATAATTGCCTGGCCTGCAACCCAGGCATGTGCCTGGACCAGGAATCGAACCGGCAACCCATTGGTTTGCAGGTTGGTACTCAATTCCCTGAGCCACACCAGCCAGGGCAAAAACAAATTTTCATTAGAGCAACGACAGTGTGTTTTTTGGGGGGGAGGGGGAGTGTAAAGGTGGGGAGGGAGAAATAAAGGGAAGCTGTGTTTCCAAATATGGCTGTGGGTGAACACCACAACCAACCTATCTGGCAAGACCCCAGAGGCCCCTTGAGGCTTAGCCTGTTCCATAAAGACTACTTTGGATGATTAAAACAACAGAAAGAAAGAAAAACCCCGAGATCAAGTACTTGGAATCTCTAGGTCTCTATGTCAGGGAAAGGGTGACAATATCTTATGGGAGAGTCTGAAGGTAGGAATCAAGGACAAGTCAGAGCCAGGCCAGATACGTTAGGGTTTGGAAATCTAAGGTTAAGTGTAGGGTCAGGAGATGGGACAAGCCTAAGCGAGGAGCTTTATGAATGGATGGCAGCATGTCACAGATTTGGTCTCTGCAGGAGAAAAAGTCTCTGAGCTGGCTGAAGTGGGAGTGACTAGAGAAGACCCAGTTGACCAAAGTGGGAAATGCCATCTGACCTCCTACCTGCGCAGAGAACCCGTTGTAGAAGGAATACCAGAAGTGCACCAGAGTGAAGGCAAAGTTTTTGTAAAAGAAGTAGCTGAGAAACTTGCACATGCGGTTATACGACCAGCGGCCATGGACCAAGAGCAGACGCTGGAGATAGCGGAACTGGGAGAAGGAGAAGTCGCTGTTGAGCACGGCCTGTGTTCCCTCCTGGCCACTGATGCCGACCCCAATGTGGGCAGCTGCAAAAGAAATCCCAGAAGCTTCTCAGCCACAGGTCTTGTTTGCTGGGCTCCCAGCCTGGAAAGTGTAAAAGGCAGGCTGAGATCATGGTGCACAAACCCTTATTTTACATGTGGAAAACGCGGTTACGCCCAGCTTGAAATGGCACGTGCTTAGTGGAGTCTTTTCTCCTTAGTGGACTGCCCCTCCCCCACCCGCCAGAAAACAGCTCATCTACACTTGGCTTTGGGTGTTGCCGCTCAAGAATGCCTGGCATGTCCAGTTCTGGAAAGTCGTCCAGGATGTTTTCTGCACCTACTCTAGCCATCTGGGCTCTGTCCTACGGTCCAGATGCTGAGGTACAAATTTCTTGATAATTCTTGAAGCCACTTAAATCAATTAAAAATGGAGTATGAATGCCAATCTAACACAATATTTAATTACCTAAGCTTATCTAAGGAGCTAAAATCCAACTGTTGGGAGGAATAAGTGATGTGCATACTTTATCAGTGTTCTCCGGAAGGCTTAAGGCTACCCTTTCCTGGATAAAGCAAGGATTATACTTGATAGAAGATAAGATCGAAGTTCCTAAAACTTTTAATTAGTCTGTTATAGTATAAGCCAAATTCACTGATTTTCTGGCACATACCTACTGCATTGCTTAAGGGAATAACCGAAATCTTTAAGGGCCTAACAACCAGAGTTGTTCTAGAAACTGGGGAAGAGAGGAAGAACACTTCTTAGTGTTGACGTGGAGTATCTGCTAGTGTTTCCTGTAGGGAGAGAGGCTGGACTGGAGGACCTCTAAGATGTCATACCAGTTGCTGGAGGCTGCAAATGTTCAGCTGAGGTTAAAACCAGTTTCTGCCATTTGCTTCTATTGGTCTAGAGCATCAATAAGTCTGCCATTCTCCTCCAGCCGGGAGAGTCAGGGCAAGCTCTCCCAAACAGTGCCTTAGGAGGAAAAGACCTCTGCACTGGGCCTCACGGCTAATTCCCTGGTTGGGTGGCCCTGTCTTCAGCCTAACTTTGTTCAGGCCTACAGGCTTCAAAAAAGAAAACAGATTATAACTCCTGCCCAGGGGTCCTTTCGGTGGGCTCAGAAAGATGTTCATGGATTCTTACGGGAGCTGTGTGTATCTGAATGTGTACGAGTGTTAAGTGAATGCATCTAAATGTGTGTTCATAACTGTGGATATGGGTTGATGCACGCATGTGTAAGGAGTGGAAATGCAGGCATAGAGGAGCATGCATGGAGATGCAGGAGTATAAGCCAGCAACACAGCGTTACCCAGATCAGTTTTGTCCATAGAGGAAGGAAAGGGCAAGCCCATGCCTAGGGGCTACGGCTCCGCACCCCTCACTTGCCTTTGATCATGCTGACGTCATTGGCTCCATCCCCGATGGCCAGGGTCACCCACTTCGTGTACCTCTTCATGAGCTCTACCACCTGGGCCTTCTGAAGGGGTGTCATCCGGCAGCAGATCACCCCCTGGCACATGCACGCTGTTCGTAGCAGTTCCAACTCCAGGTTCCTTTCTAGAGCATAGGCCTGTGGCACCAGGACACACCCACATTTCAGGTCCACCTTCCTAGGCCCCTCCCCTCCCCTCCCCTCCCCTCCATACTCTCCTGCACCACAGAGGTCAGGCATAGCTGTTCCCAAGGTGCTCCACCCCCAAGGGAGGCCAAGCTCCCACGTCAGTTCTAAGCATCCTCATGTCTGATCCAGCCTCCAGCAGGAAACGGATCAGGGCTGCTCACTGGGCTATAATCAACTGACTGGGCTATAAGGCCAAGTTTCTTTTTAGAAGATCTGATTCTGCTCACTTCCCCTCTTCCATTAAGGGATGGGCCACATCAGTAGTGAAGAATTTAAACAAGGAAGGAATATGCCCTTGGCTTCTCTTTCCTCATCATTCCTGCCTCGAGAAGGTTCAGGAAAGGTGTCTGTCATGCAAGGGCACCAGAAAGAAGGGGGAAGAGGGTGACTAATGGGTATTGAAATTTCCCTGAAGTGGGTTGGACCTAGGAAAAAAGTTCCTTGGAAGAAGAGAACGGGGTTGTAGCTCTGTGTTGCCCACCAGACTGTAGCCATTGATGATCAAGCCATAGTTGCCATTGGGCACCTCCTCGGGTATCCTGGTGGGCATTTTGGGCTCCGTGGAGAGGTAATTGTTTATTGGGTCTGATTCCAGTAGAGGCTTGGCTTTCATCTGATTAAGTGCTGACCTGAAAGCCAAGAGTTGTGGTCAGTGTCTGACCTGAAGCCCCAGAACTTACAAGGAAAATGTGCTGCAGAGTGAAAAGGGCCAAGGCAGATACAGAGCCACTGGAAAGCACCAGCCAGGGCCTCGGACTTGTCTGCCTCCTGAGACCCGCCACCACCGTAGGTCCCTGACCATCCACACACCACACTGCTCCATCTCGCCACGCCCACTCCAACCTCTGGAGCCCTAATGCTTCTTCACAAAATTCTCTCAGCTACTTTAGGTTTTTGGTTTTCCCCTCCTCCTTTTCTTCTCTGTTCCTTCTGGCAGTGTGGGGCCATGATGGATGCAGAGGTGGGTGAGAAATCTGGTGTCCAGGGACGGGCTGCGGCAGCTCTCCCATCCGTACCTGAGTTCTTGCTGAATAGTTGCATCATCCTTGCCTTTCACGATAAACAGCCCATCCATTTCATCCCCAAATATGTTACAGGCATAGGCGATGTTCACAGCAGTCTCTGCAGGGAGGGGGAACACAGGTTGCACGTTGGCCAGAACAAGGTGTTTGCGCAGTGCACAGCACAGACTCTAACGGTGGGCTGCAGAGCCCATTGGTCTGCATTTGCCCGGGATGCAGTCAGAGTGCATTTTCCATGAGTCAGTGGAGACTACATTGAAACATCCACTGGAGACTGACTACCTGGTACAGACTTGCAAGTCATTTATCAATAATTCAGATCATTCTGGCTTAGCCTTCTCTACAAAGCCTTCTGTTTCTTAAAGCAATTCTAGTTTGTGTCCACTTCTGCAGGCAATCAGGATGTATTTCCTTGAACAGAATGGTACATATTTCTATGCTAGATTTTACAGGAGACTGAGGTATGTTTAGGTTGTAGTCTTCCCTTTATATCAAAAACCTGAAATTTGGAATAAATTCATACTAAAGGGAAAAAAGTTAAAAAAAAGTAAGTCCTGAACCTTGGCTGCAAGTGGTGTTAATATTCAGAAGAGAGTCACAATTATCATAAAGCTTTCTTAGAGAAAGGCCTTGAGGATGAGTAAGGCCTGTCTAGGGGAAGAAAAACATTTCCAATGTGGAAACAGCCCAGGGGCCCCGGAGTAGGAACTGGTTTGTTTCGGGACATACTGAAGATAATAATCTCATTAGGGTGGAGATAAGCATGTGTAGGCAGCAACAGATGATTGAGGTCTTGAAGGCCAGACAGTGGAGTCCAGTGACCTACCACGTAGAGCTGCTGTAGGTACCTGAGCAGAGGAGTAACGTCACAGAAGTAGAAAGTTTTAGGAAGAGTGAACTGATGGCTGTTAGTAGGCTATACTAAGATTAACAAGGGCAAGAGACAGAGATCAGTTCAGAAGTTTTTGTGAAAGTTCAGCCAACAGGGCACAAAGGCTGAACTCGGGTGGTAACACAGCCAAGACGGTCTTTCAGAGGAACTGGTGGGACATGGTGAGAGAACGAACCGTTGGGACAGCAGAGAGGGTACAGTTAAGGGCAACTCTACAATTTTTAGCTTGTAAGCTCCTGGATGACAAATGTCTGTGTCCTCAATGCCTAACTCAGCATCTGGCATAAAGTATATAGTTAGAAAATTGTATGTAAGTCTGGGAATGGAGTTGTCCTGTAAGGACTTGACCTGGATTATAAGATGTTTTCAAATAAATGGATAAGAAAAAGAAAAAGAAAAAGAAGTGGCTAAGGTGGACAGGGAAGAGGTGAGGTGTTCCCCTTTACCTTGCTTATCTCCAGTTAAAACCCATAGTTTGATTTTGGCTTTGTTCAGCGCTTTGATCGTCTGAGGTACTCCATCCTGCAGCTTGTCTTCTATGGCTGTGGCCCCTAACAGCTGTGGACAGAGACATCAGTGAGCGAGGAAAGAGGAGAGTCACAGCATTTAGTGCAGCCCAATGACTCGACTGGCTCCTCAGCACCCTCCTTCGTAAGCTGGCCCTGTCCTGGCATGGGGACCCCGACGGTATAAAACTCAGCACACTCTACTTTCCCACAGATGCAGCTTTCAACCACACGCTGAAATCGAATTCAGAAACACAGACTCTGAGGGACCCAAGAGGGAAGAGACTTGCCCAAGTCACACATGACGCCGTGTCCCGCTTCTAAACCATCTGTTTCTCTCAACACACCTTCACTTCTGCCTTGCTTCATAGCATGCTTCCTGGCCTTGGTCTCCAAAAGTGTGGGTTCCAGACAAGAGATCCCCTACATCCCATTCTAGTTTTTCTTTCAACCCCATGAGAGCTTGGGTGAACTTCTTTTGTTTGTACCTACTATGGCCCCCTAAGGTTTTCAAGGCCTTTTCCCATGAAAAGGGAAATAACTAGATTAAAAGCATCTCAGTCCAACACCATGCCTTCTCCCTACGAGACTCCAACAGTGCCGACCACAGCGATGGGCACCAGGACCGAGCCTGAGGAACTGACAGACAAGCTACTAATTTCTGCTAGGCCTCTAGAAGGACAGTCTGGAAATACTAACCACAGAACTGACTACGGAAGGAGATCTGTGACCTTTGGGATCTCTAAATTTTCCCATTTGGTATGGGTAATTTCTTTTTTATAGCAGAGCCAGCCTGTATTAGTCTGGTCAAAAACTTTGGAGTCATCCTTAACTTCTGCTTTTCTTACATCCTCTAATCTAATCCACCAGCAAATTCTGTTGGCTCTCCTTTAAAATATGTACAAAATTTGAGTAGTGGGCACACAATGCAATATGCAGATGATGTATCATAGAACTGTACACTTGAAACCGATACACTCTTATTAACCAGTGTCAGCCCAATACATTTAATAAAAAGGACAAAAAAAGAACTTGACCACTCCTCACAACTCCCACTACTTCTAGCTGGTTCACGCCACTGTCATCTCACGACTGTATTACTGCAGCCACCTTCTAATTGGTCTCCCTGGGTCTACGCTTGCGCCCCTCCAGTACGATCGCAACATGGCAGCCAGAGAGAACATTTTAAAAGCTATCACGTCACTTCAATAGTTTTCCGTATCTCACTGTAAGTTCTTACGCTGGCTTATCGGGACCCTCTACTACGTCTCTGTCTCATGTCCTTCTGTTCTCTCCTCCTCACTTTCACCGACCACCCAGCCTGGCTGTCTCACCATTCACTTCACAGGTTAGGCCCCCTCCTCTTTCAGGGCCCTTGTTCTCGCCATTCCTTCTGCTGAGCTAACCCCCCAGAGATCTGCTTGGTTTGCCACCTTCCTGGGGTCTCTGCTAGATGTCTCCGTCACAGGGAAGACCACGCAGCTATGCTCTGCCCTCTTCAACACACACACACACACACACACACACACACACACACACACACACACACACACGCTGACACCCCCTAGGTTTCTTCCTGGTTTTACTTTCTCCCACAGCACTTTCACCACCTAACATACTATGCACATCACCTTTTGGCCTGTTTTATCTGCTGCTATGTGCTCAGGACTTAAAATAGTGCCTGGCATGTAGGAGGAGGCCCTTAATAAATAAGTCAGATGAATGAGTGAATATTTTTGTCCTGAGTATTCCATCAATTCATTCTGGATTATCTAATCTGTACATTATTCAGATTGTGATTTCTCCCAGGTTACTTGGTTTCTGTGAGCAGCTTTGGGATAAGAAACACTGCCAGAAAGGTGAAATTTAAACTGGTGTATTTTTTGTTACTTATGGAGCTCAAAGACCCAGGATATCCTGGTTTAGCTTGGATTCCAGTACCCAGTGTCCAGAGAGAGCCTGAGCCCACTGATTTGCTGGAAGCCACTCTCGGTGCCCTTGCTCAGTCTGCTGACTGCCGTCCCCACGGAGCCCCCAGTCTGTCCCCTGCCTTCCTCACACTAACCATCAAGTCTTTTTCGATCTCCTCATAGACAGTTGATATTTTATTTTCCCGATTCTCCAAAGATAAGCAGGCTTCACTGTGCTTCGTGCTCCAGTCACGGAAGAATGAATTGTCCAGTTCTCGGTAGGCCACAAGGAGGGTGCGAAGGCCTTCCCTGGCAAATTCCTGAAAGACATGTGAGCACTGAGTGGGCCTGGGCTGAGTTCGGGCTGAGTTAAGAGAGCAGCAGACCGACCCCACAGGTCCTGTCTGCCTGTGAAACAGGGTTTAATGGTTAGCCTCATCAGAAAACAGCTGTTGAACTCTCTCAGCAAAATGTCCTACGGATTGGGCCAGCACAGCTGGGGGGAAAGTTTGAGAATACTTCTGACAGACAGAAGATTTTAGGTTTTAGCTTCTAGCTGTAGTTAGGTAATTTGCTGTGTGACCCTGGGAGAAACCAAGCCTTCTAGATTTCTTTCTTGTAAAATTGGGATAATAATTCACCTCCTACAGGGAGGATAATGATGTCTATAATATGAGAATGAAGGAAGTAAGAAAGAAAAAGGAACTGTTATAAAAATAATCCATGGTATTATTATTTTTTACAAGCATACATTCATTTTATTTTCCTCTGTCTCTGCTCTTCTTCATCGGGTATTCAATGGGCATTTCAAATAGCACACACATCGTGTATCTGTCGATAGCTGGTCCACTCAGCAGGGTTGGTGAGGCTGCTGCTGGAATGCTCTCTGGGTGAGCTAGCATCTTTCTGGTCCTCAGCCACCAAGACATCGTCTAACCATGGCTAGCTACCTTGCAGAAGTATGCTCTTGGTCACAGGAGGGCTGGGCGAGAATGCGAGTGGTTTAGGGTAGCACTCACACCCAGCTGAGGGTGCGCTAGAAGCAGATTTGGTGCTGGGAATTGCTCATGAATAACAACTTTACAGGATCATTGTTACAGTGAGCTTTGAAATAATTCATGTTGGCAGTATAAGAACAAAGAGAAAGAGAATTTATCACCTTAATATTTTGATTTTAGTTCCTGGTGTAACTCCTGAGTGTCTGATGTTAGCTGTCAGGCGAAATTAACGTAGGGAAGTATATGTGGAGAAGGCCATCGAGCTGCCGTCAAACACTCAGGAGCTACACAGGGAAACCTTTGCACTGTTGGCAGGGGAAGCTATGAAACAGAAGCCTGAGAACTCTTAGAGGCTTCTTAGGAAGGAAAAGATATGGCAGAGACTGATTTTCCATAGGATGCTGATGACAGGAGTTGGCAAGCTTAACAATACACTGACAAATTCTCAATCTTTCAACAAATAATTTAGCAGCCTGTGTTAACAGTATTTCTTACTTGTCCCTTCTCTTTTCCTTTTCTGGTTGGCAAACTAGAACCCCGGGGCCGAATCCTGACTGTCGCTTGTTTTTGTAAGGCCTGTTGGCTGCTCCTTGTTCTAGGCGACCTGGAGCTATGCCTCTGTATCAGCGGGTTTTTGGAGCTTGGCTCCTAGGTTTACCATCAGTGGCTAATTGTAGTCTAGTTAGGCTCCACTGCGGGTTTCTGTTAAGGCTGGTAGTAGGGAGCAGGCTGAAAGATCTGAAACGGTTTTATGACCCCCTCTGCAGCCAGTCTGTGGAAATGCTCTCTGAGAAGAGAACCTAATTCATGTGTTCGGGAAAATTAAAAGATGAGAGTTTTCAGACTAGCCCATAAGAAATGCTGTGGCCTCTGGGAAGACTTAAGAGCCATCCTGTGTGGGACACAACCAACTTTTAAAAACTCTTGATATATAATATGGATACTATAAAATTCAGCCTTTTAAAGTATACCATTCAGTGTTTTTTTTTCATTGTTGTTCAAGTACAGTTGTCACCCCTCCTTGGCCCCCCACCCCACCCATCCCCGCATCCCATCCTCAAACCTACCCCCTTTGGCTTTGTCCATGTGTCCTTTATACATGTTCCTTGATGGCCCTGCCCC